>CAJVQA010004418.1:0-17602 GCA_910591915.1 Cetraspora pellucida | reverse complement strand
CTTATTTTCAAATATTATTATACCAAATTTTATTTATATATTTTAACAATTTAAAAAAGTAGATCAGAGCTAAAAAATGCAAAAACACAGGCAAATTTGTCTGTATTAGCCTACAATCTAAGGAATATAGTTGTTAATATATTTATTAGTCTGTTATCTATTCAGAAAACAACAAATACATTATTTATAACAGTATCAAAAAGAGGTTCTATTCAATTTTTTTAATTTTTAAAAAAGCAAAAAATTTCAAAATATTACTTTTTACTATTTTATAATTACTATATCTATTTTTTTTACATATAACTAAACAGATTTATGCTTGTAAAAAAATTATTCATATAGATATCAAACACTTTGCTCTTTAAAAACTAAAATATTAAATAATATATCTGCTAACCAATCTTATTAACATTTAAAATTAAATTAATTTCAGAATTAGGTTCAATATAGAAAATAAAAATAAATTAGTAAATATATTCTAAATTATATAATAAAAGTATTTTATATCTTTCTGATGTAGACTTATTTTTAATTTATATAATATAATTATTTTTTCTTTTAAATTTAACAATTATTTTATCAATTGAAATTTATAATTTTGATAAATAAATTGACTTTGAAACTTTTTAAATATATATAACTAAAGGTTCAAATTTAGAATATCATAATAATTATGATATTTTTGTTTCTATTTTTAAAATATGAAGGTAGTGTTTTATCTTTTTTATTTTTTATTTTTTTTTAAAAAAAAAATTAAAATTAAAATAAATTAATAAATAAAAATTTAAAAATAATTAAAAATAAATGATATAACTTATTTAAATTAAACTAATATTATATATTTAGTAATTTTATGCTGTGAATATTTTTAATTTGTTTTTTAATAATTTTTTCTACTTAGCAGTTTAAAAATGTTTATATAAATTATTAAAGCTAACTATATTAATAATTCTTTTATTGCTAAAAAAACTACTTATATTTTTTATTAACTATTTTATTACAATATAATAATTAGTATTTTTAATAATAGTAATTTAATTGTAAATCTGAGAAAAATAATAAAAAATTGAATATGATATAACTTTGATAGCTAATTTATTAAATAATTTTATTTAAGAAGAACAATAAGGTTTTATATATTAAAATTTTTGAAATGATAATGACAAGTTAGGCAAATTTGAAAGATACTTTTTTTTTGTCTGATTATTGTTAGTTTCTTCTTTTTTTTTGTTTTGATTATTTATAATTTCATTTTCAAATCCTTTATCAGTTTCATTTTCAGATTTTTCATCAATTTTGTCTTTAAATTCTTCTGTATCATCATTTTTAAAATCAATAATCATGATTTATTCTTAATTTCAGTAATGATTTATGTAATCTTAAAGATATATAAATCATTATCTTAAATGTCTGCACTCATATTTATATCTAAAAATAAGAATGTACAAAAAAAAAATCAATAAAGAAAATATTTAATAAAGGCAACAAAGATGATTGAACCTAAACGTCAATCTGATGATAATTCCTGTACAATACAAAATGAATTTCTAAATAGGGAATTTATGAATTTCTAAATAAAGTAGAATCGAGATTTTTTAAAACCAGCCTTAATTGATGCGATGCAAGTGCTACGCGAGTTACCAATCAAAATTCAATATTTCAGGGCAGATTTGCAGAAGAAACAGTTTAATGGTAAGGATTATTTAAATGGTAATGTATCATAATCTAGCGGTCATGATTTAATGATTTTGATACCATTCGATTTGTTTCGACGAGACGGTTCGAATGGTATCAAAATCGTCAAATTCGGGTCACTATATCGCGATATATTTGCAAAAAACTATTTATGGTGCAGAAAACTTAAATTTCTGTAGAGCTGCATTTCAAATTGTTTTTTTGCAAATGTCTCTCGATTTAGTGAATGGAATACGATGATATTGACACCGTTCGAATCGTCTCATCAAGACGAATCGAATGGTAGCAAAATCATTAAATTCTGATCACTGGACCATGATATATTGTAAAAACAATTTTTTTAAAAAAAATTCCAGGGCAGATTTGCAGTAGAAACGGTTTAAGAGATAATTTGCCTGTATTAATCGTTTAATTCCGTTAACATTAGTGCTTCTACGAACCCCGAATCCAAACTTGTGCTAAGTTCGGGTTCTATTCGAATATGAACTGAACAAATATCAAAAAGTAGATTGAGTTCGGCGTTCATAAAGAGCAAAATGTGTAGAACTCTTGAGAAATGAACCAATCTATAATGTGCATTTAGAGAGAATTTACATAGTGCATGCATTTATGGAGTGTATTTATGGAGTGTATTTAAGGAATCTGACTGTATACACTTTTTAGTTTAATGTTTTTAACTCTTTGTCATTAAGATTGGCAAACCATTGTTTATCAAGTGGCTTTTGGGATACTTGAGCTATTAAAAAAAGTAAATTTGTTATTTTGTAGTTGGCAACGCGATTAATTTTAACGTATACGCAAATAACTAGATGCAAAATCCATCTATATCTACCTATATTTACGAATTGCTCAATAATTGTAGTGGATGATGCTGAACTTTGGATCTATTTTAATATACAACTTTTAAAAATTTTTGAGGTACATTTTTTTTTATGACTTAGAGTTTGATTCTAGCAAGTCTTATGTTTTCGAATCAAAACATCTGTGACAATAAATGGACTCATTTATAAAGAATAGAACATTTAATCAAATATACAAACAACAACTGTTTAATAGATAAATATATTATATGTCATATATGTTATTAAATTACTGTGATTGAAAATAATTTGATAGTGAATAAGGGAGATGGCATTATCATACATGTGCATAAATAACTTCATATATATTAATATGAGGCCAACTTAATAATTAAATTCTTCCGGTTGTAACTAATTTTGTTGCAAGTGCGGCTAATATGGCGGCCTTGTGATTACCAGATAATTTTGAATAAGCATCATATACTGATACACCTATAGAATAAACCCATACATGTTCTCAGTAAGAATTCAAAGTTTAAAAATTAGGTCCAACTTATAAACTAATAAAAAAAATTAATATACCTTTGGCATCTCTAATCGCCCCCAGTTTATTTCCTGCATAGGCACCCAACACCAATCCGGGAACATTACCACAAATAAAACCCAACATTCCACCAGTAACCGCACCAATTGGAGCATAAAACCAATGCGGGTTATCCACTTCAGGTCTCAATAATTCTTCGAATACGTCACCAAAAATTTGATTTGCGTCAGTTCGATTGACCTGCCAAGCCGATGTAGATTCACCTTTCTTTTTTCTGGAAGCCCTTACTCGGTCTACAAAGCTATCAATTACTAATGAATTCAGAAGAAGCCATATTTATTAAACAAGTACCATATTGTGCCCTTCGTGTTTCATCACTAAGAACATAATAAGCATCGGCAATGTTCTGAAAGAGAACCTTTGCCTTCTCTTGTGATAATGCAGGGCTTATTGCTGAATCAGTGGGGCCTGGAACGAATCTGTCTGGATGTGTTTCTAGGGCTTTCTTTTTGTACGCATCACGAATTTCCCTTTAAAATAAATTTTGAGATTCCGTTAAAGAACGCGAATAATTTTTTACGAATTAGGAAAACATTTCTTACTCGATCGTGGCAGTGTCTGCAATTTCGAGAATTTCATAATAATCAAGAAAAGAATCCGAATTCATGTTGAACCTAGTTTTAATGAAATAACTAACAAACTGCCCTACTAAAAGAATTGCATATCGATGTTGGATAATTTTGCCAGCCAATCATAATTGGAAAATTCTACTGCTATATTTACGAATCAGAGCCAAGCAATAACAAAAATACGTACGTACGTAGCACTAACGATGTCGCGACAACCACATAATCAAATCTGACCAAAAAATGGGTTATTTTTATTCTACATACAGATGTTACGATATCGCTAGTGCTATTTTTGCTATTGCTAGAAGCACTCCCACTTTCTGTGCCAGGTTATGTCGATCATTGGACTAGATTGATCGACATCGGCCCGCATTAAGCTAATTTTGAGGGTAACATTACGTTGGTTTAGGTAACTTGCCGTAACTATAACAAGTAATATAATAAGTTACGGCTATAAGGCCGTAACTTACTATATTACTTGCTATTGTTATGTCAAGTTACGTCAATGTGACGACTATCATTAATTTAGAGTAAAACTTATTACCGAAATAACGCCCTGGGCGTTATTTTGAGACACATTGCTTAAAGAGAGCTAATTATTAATTTAAACGAATGAAAATCATTATTAAATCTTCGGCTAAATTAATAATAGTAGTTAAATCACCAGTCAAAAAAATTTCGCTGGCCAATCAGATTTCAAGATCTCGTGTAACGCAAAAAATTGCAAAAAAATCAAACCAACAAAAAAACGCTCGTAGCTCGAAATTTTGCCTATGAAAGTGCCTTCTGCGTACTAACAAAAAAATTTCCTCATGAAATTTTACTATAGCTATAACCTTTTAAACAAACATTAACCTACTGATGGGACCATAACCCTAAACTAAATTGCGAACCAATTTTTTCAATAAGATCATATAGTCTGCGAAATTTTTTAGACTGGTGATACTAGATCTTTAAAATTACTTATTAAGCAATGTGCCCCAAAATAACGCCCGGGGCGTAATTTCGCGACGATACGGTGCCAAAATTAAGAGTAATTTTTTTTATTATTATAGCATGATCGACGTAACCTGGCACAGAAAGTAGGGGTGCTTGCTATAATCCGGTGGCTTTGTTACAAAAATGAATTACCCCAACAACGGAAAAGTCTCCGGATACCATCTTGCCTAACAAAATTTCACGCCCACGTAATGGTCGACAAAATTCTTTAAAGTTCGTTTATGTCAGAGTTAGAGTCTATGTGAGGGATACTGCGAATAGTAGTGATGTAAAGTAGTGGAGTAAATACGTTAAATTAGCAAACACGTGAGTATGGCTGATGAGGCCACAACTGAGATAAAGTAATATATCTTGTATATAGAGATGGGCAAAATTGTTATGTATCTAAAATTTTTTGCAATAGGTATCTTTATCAGCAACTTTTCGTTCAATCTCAGTTTTGACACCCGATTCCGACTGTTATCATGTGTTTCATATACACGTAATAAGCAATAGAATGGAATACTTAATGTTTAATTAAAGTGATAAGTCATAGGTCATTATTATATAACTTATAAAATTACTTGGCCCGATACTTGTATAATACGCAAATGTATATAAAATTTATACGTGACGTTAGACTTCAGGCTTTAAAAGGTCAGCAAAATCTAGTGTTACCACTAATCGAGAACGCAGTCACATGATAATTGATGCGCCAATACAGTTATTCTTGCAATGAACCTTTTTATAATGAATGCACTCTATGTTCCATAACAGTATTATAAAAATATTTATTAGAGTTTGGTATCGGAAAATATTAAACTACCTTTATAAAGAATTTTAAAAAATTTTTTATTATAAGATCTATCAGTTCAATATAGGAAAGCTACTTGTATCCAAAAAAATAACGAAGGCTTGATTATTAGGTGCTTAAATATACAAAGGTGGCTGTTATACATACTCTTCAATTTTGTTATCCATACTTTTGTAAATCATTTATTATCCTTTGAGCAAAGATATCTTATTTGAATTCTATGAATTTGTAGAATTAATAAAAAAAAATTTATTGAATTTAACTTAGTAGTTAAGATATCTTTCTCAAAGTTTAAAAAAACTTTAAAACATCTATTAAAACAAAAGCTGTATCAAAATTTTTTTGACTTTAAGCAAAAAATATCTTAACAATCATTAAGTTAAATTCAATAAATTTTTTTTTGAATTTTTTAAATCTGTAAAATTAAAAAAAAATTTATTAAATTTGACTTGATAATGAGTAAAATATCTTCAGTTAAAGTTTTAAAAAACTTTTAAATATCTATTAAAAAAAGGTTATATTAAAATTTATTATCAAATCAAATTTAACAAATTTTTTTTTTTTAATTTCTATAGATTCATAAAATTTAAAAAAAAAAAAGTTTATCAAATTTAATTCGATAGTTGTTAATATATCTTTGTTTAAAGTTTAAAAAAATTTTAGTATAGTTTTTATTTTAATAAATATTTTAAAGTTTTTGAAATTTTGAATAAAATATCTTAATAATTACTAAATAAATTCAATATTTATTTTAAATTTTACTGATTCATAAAATTCAAATAAAAAAAAGTTTATTGAATTTAACTTGATTATTATTAAGATAAAGTTTTTATTTTAATAAATATTTTAAACTTTTTTTGAAACTAAATAAAGATATTTTGATCATTATTAGGTTAAATTCAATTAAATTTTTTTTTAAATTCTACAAATTCATAAAATTTAAAGAAAAAAATTTATTAAATTTAATTAATAGTTATCAAAAAAATTTTGATACAGTTTTTATTTTAATAAATAGTTCAAAAATATTTAAAACTTTAAGCAAAAATATTATACTAATTATTAAATTAAATTAAATAAATTTTTTTTTAAAAATTTTAAAAATTTATAAAATTTAAATAAATTTTATTAAGCATACTTCATATAAGTTGTCCAACTCTTTCTTATAAATCATCAAAACAAACAAAATTGATAAAAATTTTAAAATAATAGTATAAGTTTTCTTTAATAATATAGTTTTTTGTAAAAATATTGAATTTAACATTTGTTAAATTTAATATTACTGGAAATTCAAAAACTACAAGTAGCTAATTACAGTCTAATTGCTAGTATAAAGTTGACAATCCTAATAAAAAGCAAACAAATTTATTTGTTATTTTCAACTTATACAGACTAATAAACAGTTGTTTACCCTTAAACATAAGTGACCTGTTCTTCTTAAAGTATTTAGAAAGCTATAAATTTTGTTTATCCAGTTTGTTTTCATTTTATTTTAATATAAATTTTATTTATTTTGAAATTAAATTATTTAAAAAAATTTATTTTGATTCAAAAAAATTCTTTCTAACAAAAAGTGAAGTATTATACTACTTTAGAAAAATTGTAAAATACATGTGATTAATCAAAATAATAAACATCAAAAATAAATAAGCAGTTATATTCCAGATATGAAAATTTGTAACAATTAGCAAAAAAAAATAACAAACATCAAGTCACATACAAATCTAAATTAAAGAATAAATAGTCAAACAACAAAAATACAAAAATAGATTAAGCAAATAAAGTAATCAAATAGAAATAATTAACAAACAAAATCTAATTCAGCATGTGCAAAGAATAGATAACAAATTGCATAGATACTTAAACTGCAATAAATTAAATTACATACTTGAAACATTTATGACTAAAAAACTAAGTAACTTGAAATCTATAACAAAAAACTTAGTTCTTAGTGATCCTCAAAAAATTACAACTAAAAATCTTCTACTATACAGCTAAATACTTAAAACCCTAAGATATACATTAGAAGAAATTAAAACAGTTTTAAAGAAAACTATTAAGGATTGGGTCAGTAAAATTAAGATAGCAAACTAGAATCTAGTCTCATTTGATTACATGTTAAGTTTAAACAAAAAGAAAATAAAAAAGAGAAAGAGCAAGATAAAAGAAATCAAAGAAAATAATAAAAAAGAAAAAAATTATTTTAATGCAATATCTAAGAAAAAACAACAAACAGATGATACAATGATAGCAGATATAAAGTAAATAAAGATTTAGAACAAATTAAAATACCAAACACAAGAAGGTATCAAGTAGTAGCACATAAAACAGAACTAATAAATAAAGACAAGAAGTTATTAGTAATTGAAAATAACTATATAGAAGTAACAAATTGAAAAGAGCACAAGAAGAGTCAAGAAATTTTGTAAGAAAACATAACCCAAAAATATCAAAGAAATAATCAAGCAGAAGAAGTTAGAAATTAAACTAGTAGTAGTTTAGTTAGAAGACAGTCTGTGGTTATATAAAAAAGAACATGTGACAAGAGGTTTTTCTTTAAAGTGAAAATCTCATTTTTAAAGTTCTAGAAGAAACTAAAGAATACTGAATTAACTATATAAAGTGGGTTTTTAGAGAAAACAAATATATTAAGACAATTGAAGAGAAATTTCAAAATGGTAATAGCTAAATAATAATAGATTTTGACTGTGAGTATAGTAGAAGAACATTAAATGAACTTATTAAGAAAAAAGAAGAAAACTGGTGTAATTTTATCTTAGAAGAGATTAAAATTTCAGAAAAAAAATTCAATTTATATTTTAAAGAAAGTAAAAAAATAACAAAACCAAAATACAAAAAGAGATACTAAGTAACCTTAAGTTCACAAAAAGAGAAATTCAACTTACACTTTAAAGAAAAAACAGAAACATCTGGCTCTAGCAAAAGAGGAAAAGAGAAGATAGAAATTATAAGATATATGATAATTTAAAATTTGCTAGCAAGTGTTAATCATAAAGAAATAGTGTATATATATAGAAGTCTCAGCAATATATATATAGTAAAAGTCAAAAAAATGCAATTTAAGATACTAACAGTAATCAAAATTACAAGCAGTAATGATAATTACACCCTATAGTTATTATCATTAGATAATAACAATTTAGTCTGAGTAACTTAAGAGAAAGAAAATTATGAACAAAAAAATAGACAAAGTCTTTATATAGCAAAACTACTAGAGATTCTTAGAGATGCTTCAGAAATATTGCTTTTATGTAGTTTAAAAAGTAAGGATGTAAATTGGTTTATATTTCAGCAAATAGAAATAGTAACTCTAAAAGATTTGCAATAATTATATTTACAAGTCAGAAAAAATTAGAAACAGTATAGTCCAAACTGATAAGATATAACAACTATGCAGTTTTTTAAAAAAACTACAAGGTTAAAAGAAGACAAGTAGAAAAACAAGAATAATTAACAAAGATTATGATGATGAGAAAAAAAAAATAATATTCTGAAAAGAGAATACAAATATGAAGAAAGAGAAAAAAAAATAAAAAAACAAAAGAAGAAAAACAAAAGAGTGCAAAAAAGCAACAAGAAAACATCTATAGAAAGTTTGTTGTTTAGAATACTTAGTAAACTTAACAAATTAAAAGCACAGAAAGAAGATAATAGCATAGTAGTAAGATGAAAACTGGCAAATTACTCCTAATAGCTGCTAAAGTTAACCTGAAGTTAACAGATATAGAGATAAGCTTCTCTTCACAAGACCAATTAATTAGAACAAAAATACCACAAGAAAACACTCTATATCTAAAGAAAAACTTTAGAAAAGATGAAATAAAGCTACTAAGTATAAATAACAATAAAGAAAAAGAAAAACAAATAAATAAAAAGAATTCTTAGCAAGAGACTAAAAATACATAATATAGAACACATATAGGAAGAATATATGAAAATGAAAAAATTGAGCTGAAACTAGTAATATACAACATTAATGGTCTCAAACCAAATAACTAGAAAATAAAATCACTTTACAAGTAGATGATAGATAATGAACTTGATATTATAAGACTATTAGAAACAAATAACTTGGCTAAAGAAGAGTTTTTTCTAATAAAAAATTTAAAAGAATATAAAAGTTTTTGAGCAAATGCATGTTTAGACAAAAAGAAAGGTTCAGATGTAAGATTGCTAATTAGTAATTAGTAAAAAAAACATTTAGGACAGATAGACAGAGTAAACAAGTATATAATATTAGCTAGTTTTATATATATATATATATATATTTTTGCTTATACTAAGACTGTAGTTATTGGTAGCTATTGCCTTTATTGTATTTTAATTATAATTATATAACTTGTACAAAGTGAGTATACAACTAGTCACATGTACAACTTTTGGTTGTTTATTTTATGTAGTCCACTCACACAGCAGGTTCTATACTAGCTGCCATACCTGCAATTTACTAGAAGATTATTCATTTAAACACTCTGATCTTTATACTTATACTAACAAATAGTATACAAGTTTCTGTACATCTAAGTGCCATATAACCTAACCATAACCTTCCTGTTTGTATATCTGTCAAGCTATTATATATTTCAGAGTATATCATCTAACTGTAGAGCTTCCTGCTAACTAACTACCCACATTTAGTCTCTTGTTAACAGAGCTTACTCTTGCAAAGTTTACTCAAATCCCAGCACCAACTTCATAGCATATCTCTAATACTTATAGTATATACTTGCTTCTGACCTCAGACTTTCAATCCAGATAGCCTAATAGAACTATGACCTGTTCCTGATATCTCAGGGTTTGCTTTTCAAAATTCTTTTTCTCTAGTTTAAGACTTCTGATAGCCTGGTTGATAGTACCTCTTATCTGAAGTTTTTGTTTACCTGATTTCTTTCATATTGGTATCTGTTTTTTAGGTCTAGCCTTTATAGTAGTACTGTTAAAGATCTGTACTATCTCTCTACTTAGGTTTTTTCAAGTGGGCTCTGGTTTTCTAGTTCACAGATTTATATGGCTATAGAAACTTATCTTGAGTTTGCATTGCCTAATGCTAGTTTGTATTTCTTTGTATAACTTTAACATTATGCAGATGCTCTATAACCTGCCAGTCATCTGATATGATTATGTTACAGATACTGATTCCAACTAATTAACAGAGTGCCATTGTCATAATACCACTTACCTCTTATAATACTAATATAACATAGGTGGTTTTTTTTCAAATTTTTGCTATCAGTAGGTTTTGAAATTCTAGTCTACTACTTAAGAGGTTGACAGCTTATCCACTTTACTAAGTTGCTGCACCTCTTAGCTAGTTTTATATTTAAATAGTTAAAGATTATAATTATAATGACTTACTTGCTACTAAATAATAAAGAAAAACAAAGACTAATTCAAAAAAAACATATATTAAAAGACTTGAAAGAACATACATGGTAATTATAGGTAATTTTAACAGTGTAGTAGATGTTAACTTAGATAAATTGACAACATCAAGAAAAAATCAACCAAAACCAAACTCATTTTAGGATGGCTTGAAAAACAAGAATTTAGAGATGCATTTAGATTAATTAATTCAGAATCAAAAGAAGTTTCATAGTCAAATCAAGGTTCAAAATCAAAAATTAATTATATTTAAATTACAGAAGAACTAGCAAATGGTCTTTATGAAGCAGAAATTTAGCTAATAGATATTTGTACAAACAGTGATCATAATGTGGTAATAACAAAAATGGAGTTGGATCATCTGATTACATTATATAATGCAGCAGAAATTAGAAAAGAGAATTTTAAAAAAACAATAATTATATATGACAAAGCAACCAAAAAAGATTAGGATAACTATAAGCAAAACCTTAATAAGCAACTGGAAAAAAAATTTTTATCCAAGAATTGAAAAGGTTTTTCTAAGTAAATGAAGACCTTAGAAATGAGGATAATATAAATAAATATGAGATGTAATCAGCAATAACATTATCACAACAGCATACAAATATCTTTTAAAAAAGAAAATAGCAAATATAGCATTTAACAAAAAAAAAGAAGTGCAATTAAAAAAAACACTTATCCAGTTAGAAAGATAAATAAATATTGAAAGAAAAAAACATTAAACTAAATTACTTAGAAAACTATATAGAAGACCAACTAAAGAAATTATTTTTATTAATCAACAACATGAAATGCACATAGATCTGACACAGAGAAGTTGGTCTTGTAAACTTATTGAAGATTTAAAAGGGTAGTAGAAGATACTTTGTGCAAAAAGAGCCAATAAATTAGATAATCAAAAAAGAAAAGAAATTGAAAAAAACATAGAAAAATAATGTTAAATGATTGATGAAAAGCAAGACAAAATGTTAATAAGTCTATTAGACAAATCATTAAAAAAATTTAAAATTGATAGACTAATAAGAGAGGTAAAGAGATAAAGAAAACTATTTATAGAATCAACAGAAGTTTTGGAAAAGACAAAAGAATACTATCAAAACCAGTTTAGATCAAGGCATTTTAACCAAGAAATCTTTAAAGAACAATGATCAAAAGTATACAAACTAAAAAAAACAATAAAAGAAAAATGCTATCAAGATTTAGAACAAAACATTACAGAAAAAGAATAGAACAAAATGCTAATAGACCATAAAAAGAAAACAGCACTAGGAATCTCAGGCATTATATATATTTTAATTCAAGCAGCAGGACCTAAGTCTCAGAAAATCTTCAGAAATTTTGCAAAAATTTGTATTAAAACAGACAAAATCTCAAACAAATAAAAGATTTTACAAATATATCCAATTTCTAAAGAAATGGACTGGCAATACAATTTAGATAATATTAAACCAATAGCACTTTTAAAAACCTTTCAAAAGTGTATAACAAAAATTCTAACCAAAAGATTACCAAAGGTTTTTGTGAAAGAAATATACTCAAAAGGTCAAATTTTGCAGAAACTCAACTAAGAAACTAATGCATATTATAAATGCATTAATGAAAGATGCTAAAGAGAACAACAATGAGCTGGGTACATGTCATTTCACTGACAATCAATTCACCGACATCCCATTTCACCAACAATCAATTCGCCAACAAGTTTATTTCACTGACAACTATTTCACTGACAGCCCATTTTACCGACAAGGTTTTTTTAAAGTTGCACTAACATTAACTCTAATTCCAACTGACCCTAACGAAAATGACCAGAATTACTTTGTTGGTGAGATGACTGTTGGTGAAATGACTGTCGGTAAAATAAACTTGTTGGTGAATTGACTGTCGGTAAAATAGGCTGTCATTAAAGTGATTGTCGGTGAAATGAGCACCACCCCAATGAGCTATGGTTAGTTTTGCAAGATATAAAAAGACCTTTGATTCAGTATTGCTAATTGCTTTTTTTAAAGCAATAGAAAGAATTAAGTTGCCAAGAAAAATAATCTCAATAATACTAAATTTATTTTAAAACAGACAATCTAAAATAATTACATACTAGAAACATACAGAAGCATTTGTAATTAATGATGAAATTGAACAAGAAGAGGTACTTTTACTACTAATATGAAGAGTATTCTATGATCTATTACTAGAAAGAGTACAGAATGATATAGATCTAAGTTATACAACAGTAGTATCAATTCCAAATAACAACAGGTTAAACTATACAACAGAGATAAAATTATATCAAGCAGTAATAGTATTTGCAAATAATACAATATGGATAACAAGTAATAAAGAGCAAATGAAGCATACATTACAAATTGCTAAAGATTTCTTTAAACTAAATAACATTCAGACAAATAGAAAGAAATTAAAACTCATTATAATGAATTCAAGTGAATTAAAAAAAAAGAAGAGTTAGACTGAATAATGAGTGGATTTTTAAGAAAGAAAACCAAAATAACAAAATTTTTAGAAATTTGGCTTAACAATAAACTTAATAAAGGCCAAGTAAAAACAAGAGCCAAAGAATTAGTACATTCTATAGCAAGACTGCTCAATATTAAAAAAAACAACAGGTACTCAGATATAATATATAAACAATATGTATATAGTGCCAAAGTTGGTATATATGCTCTAAGTATTAAAGCTTTTGAAAAGAGCAATAGATACTATATAAGAGCCTATAATAGAAGTAGCCAAACACAAGTTGAAAATTGCAAGAGCAGTAAGCAATAGTGAATTATTTATAGAAATCTAAGCAACTGCAATGCATTATGAGATCAATTGCTAATTAAACAAAACACAAGTTTGCATGTACAAATTAATTTAGCAGATTCTAAAGAAAACTAACAAGAATTAGAATTAATCAAGAATTACTGCTTTTAGATATAACAGAAACAAACTGGCAAAAAAACTCAATAAAACTATGTAGCAGCTTATAGAAAAACAATTTAGCATGTCAATTAATACTTAGAGTTAAAGAGTTACAAATAACACTTGATCTTAATAATATAAATATAAAAAAGATAGATAAAAAATTGAAAATTACAAATGTGTTAAAGGACAAGTTTATGTTACAAATAGCCTTAGCACTAAGTAAGCTCAATATATCCTTAATAACCAACTTATTAATAGAAAAGACAATAGAATTATTTTATAGCAACAGTTCAAACTACTGAGAAAAAAATCAAGCAAAGGAAGACTAGCAAGATAGTTTAAAAGAATTAAAAAAACTATACTAGAAAACAAAAGCAGTAAACAACTTAAATCAGAATTTATGTTACTAGAAAAAAATAAAGAGGTATTACTATAGACAATCTTAGACAGCTGCTCAAATGATAAGAGAAAAAAAGAATGGATTGTACTAAAACCACTATAAAGAGAAAAAAAAATCTAGTAATTGAAAAAATAGTTGTAAATATACTTAAAAAGATGCTTACAGAACATTGAAAAATAAAATTATAAAAAAAAAAATAGGCCAGTTTTTGGAAAAATATAATAGTTGCAACTTAGATCAAATTAAAGAACAGAAAAGTTGTAAAAGATGGAATAATAGAGATGATATCCAAGGCTTTTTGTTAAGACTTATTAGTAAGAAAGAAGTGCCCAAACTTGAAATAGAGCAAAAAATGATAAGAGAATTAGAATACAATAAGTTAGTCAAATTAAGCAAACATGAAAGCCCAGTCAAAGAAATAGTTTGTGAAGATTTAGATATAGAGCTTATGAAAAAATAATAACTTAGTCAAGTATTTAAAGAAAAGTTAGTTCATAAAAACTAAAGAAATAAACTAGAAAACAATGAGAAACCAATTTTCTATACAAATAGATCACTTAAAAAAACATTAACAGAAAACTCAATAAAGAGTGATCACATAGGAGTAGAATAGATGCAAGTAGATAGTAAAAAAAAAAAAGTAATTAATGAAAGTACAATTGGTACATGAAATTGGTCTTTATCAACAAAAGCAGAATTGCTTGCAATTTAGTATATGCTACTAAATAATATCAAGAAAGAAAAAAGTCAAGATTTATACTAACAATATAGCAGCAATAGCAGGTCTCAATAAAAAAAAAAGTTAAAGTCAAGCAGACATTAGATTAAAGAAAAGAATTATAATTTTAAAAAAAGTATACTAGAGTTGCTTAGTTTAAAAAAATTAAAATTAGACTTAGTTAAAATAAAAGGGCATAGTTGTAACAAATAGAACAATAAGGCAGATAAATTAGCAAAAAAAGAGGGTAAAATAAATAAATTTGATAGAATAATAAAAGTATCACCTTCAAATTTAAATGTTTTATTCTGCTAGAAAAATTTAGTGATCAAAAGCCTAACAAGAAAGTTTATCAAAAACATACTAGAACTTAAGATTGAAGCAGAATAAAAATTCACATCATTAATTCAAAAAACAAAACCAAGTTTAGAAAAAGAAGAACATAACTGATCAACACTATGGCAAAGCATTAAGAGTTAAAATAAAACAAAATGTACAAGTATGAAGAGGAACAGAAAATTAGCAACATTAATTAAATATATAAATAAAAAGCTATTGTACTCAAAACTTTGGTACAAAGATGACCAGATTTATACAAAAATGCATTTTGTATACTATGTAATAAAGATCATAAAGAGAATCAAGACCATCTAGCAACATGCAGTGAGTATAAAAAAGAATAAAATAGTACAAAAAATATGGCAATTGACTTGGCATAGACAGTTCTTGCAAAAGAAACTTAAAAGAAAAGTAAAAAAGAACTTAAAAAGCTTTTATAAGAAACTTCAAAAGAAGAAAGATCAGCAAGCAGATTCAAAATCATCAAAGGGCTAATATAAAAAAAAGCCAAGAAGATAATACAAGTTATTATACAATTTTTTAAAAAAACCAAGAATTTTATAATAGTGTTTACAAATATAGCATGAAATAGAATTTTTGAAAATATATAGAAAAAATGATATAATATTGTTGCTAATTGAAAAAAATTAGTAAAAATTAATATTACAATTAAAAAAAAAAAGTAATAAAAAACAAATCCTTTCAAGTGAAGAAATATGAAAAGAAGAAAAAGTTACAAATATAGATGAACAAAACTAAGTTATAAAGGAGAAAAAAGAAAAAGACAAAGTTCAAATTCAGGAAACATAACTTGATTCAGTTTTTAGTTTTGTAAATAGAAACAAAAACTATTTTTTTAGAATTTTACTGGCTAGCTTGGTATAGCTCTGGGCCAGGAATAATCCTTTGACCTATGTGACAAACTGCTCCTAGGCACTCACAGAAGTAACCAGAAAATATTAAACCAAAATTTAAGCCAACTTTGTACAGTATATATACAAGAATCTTAATAAAGGTGATTAGCAAGGCTGTCTAAGTAAAAAAAAAAAAAATTTTATTAAATTTAAGTTAGTAGTTGTTAAAATATTCTTATTCAAAGTTTAAAAAAATTAAACAAATAATTTATAAAGAAGAAAATATAAATAACAAAATTAGAAGATATGTATAATAGTTATTATATAAAAAATATACAGTCATCTTTCTATATAGTCACTCTTCATACAATTACAAACTTTATATAATTGTTTTTTTTTGGTATTAAGGTAAGGCCTTGCTTATATCTTTATTAATAATTTTAGTTGTACATATTAATATATTATATATTAAAGATATACTAAGATTATAAATACAAAATAAAAACTATATGCAAGAATTAAAGCTTAGACAACTTAATCTGCAATCTAAACCAACTATGGTGATCAAGGTCTACTTAGATTTGTAATGTTAAAATATAATTATAAGATGTGCTATAATTAATCTAAAGTGTCAACTATATATTAATTTTTCTAATAGCTTGTTCAATTGATGAACAAGTATTAGGATGTAAGTATAATTGATCTGCTATTTCATATAAACATAAGTATATATAGTTTGTATATGATCTTTTGTAATTTCTAGTTTGTTGTATCTGTTGTAAAGTATTGTGAATATTATGAGTTTGAAGAAATGTAATATTGTTATTCTTTTTCTAGTTAGAGAGGTCAATGCAATATGATTTTCATATTAGGTTGTAAATTTGATTGTTAATATTAAGAAATGTTTGAATAATAATTTGTGAAGCTATCTTAGTTGATATATTGTAACTATAAATTGTTTCAATTAAAGCTTTGGGTATAAGGCCTTTAAAAGTAAAATCAAGATAAAAAGAATTTGCTTGAAATGGTATTTAGTAAATAAAAAATGTTTTTAAATTTTTCAAAAAAGTTCATGAAGCTAATTAGTAGATAAATCAAGATCTGCTTTAGATAAAATATGCTAAATTGATGAATTAATAATGTTTGTTATAAGAGAAGAGTTGAGACAAATTAGTCAGTATAAATGAAAGTCAAGAAGATTACATCAGAAGCAGTTAGTATTTATAAAGATAGTTAGATATATGTTATAAAAAAAAAAGTATATTGGTAGTTTATTCAGTAAAGCTTTGATTTTAAAAGCTTTAAATTTATTGAATTTGAAACTAGTAAAGTTAGATGAGAGTTTTTGGTTATGATTAAGATATCACAGGTCGAATGAATAAATAAAGGGTGAATAATAGGTAAATAACAGAAAAAAAATCTGCTATTATTTTACCCTATATCTGCCAAATAATGGCAGCATAACAGCAGCATAATAGCAGAATAACAGTAAAATAACAGAAGGTTTGT
>CAJVQA010004417.1:0-17604 GCA_910591915.1 Cetraspora pellucida | reverse complement strand
TAAAAACTTCAATTGAATTTCAATAAAGTTAAAGGCATGGCCTCACCGTTAATATTTAAAAAAAAAAAAAAAAGAATTAGTTCAATATATGTTTAATAAATTGCAGAATAAATAACAACTCAATTCTTAAAAAATTATAAGGATTTTTATTAGAATCAGACAAAATCTTAAGGCAGCAATGCTAGATTTTTGCATAATCATTGAACTTCTTGTGCCATTTTCAAATACCATCCAACTGAATTGTAAAATATAAATAATCAAATAATTTTCAATGATTTTTTTATATCACTAGTCTATTAGATGAGATTTATTCAATAATGCAATTACATAAATTAGTTTAAAACTTGAAATCTTCTAATATAATTGAATCATTATACTCACTAGGTTGCAAAATATTCAGAACCAAATTCTTTTTTACTGATTTTTTGATATTATTCAGCCTATTAGAAAAGATTGATAATATGATTATATATACTAATCCTAAGCTGAAACCTTTTCTTATAATTACAGCTTTTTGTTTTTATCTGCCTATCTTGAAATTATTATATTCAGCATTATCTATATAATATTGGATTTGCTAAAGCTCTCTTAGGTGTTATGCAATGAAAACTTGCTAAAATTTTCTATAATTACTTATAAAAGAATTATATAGTAAGTGCCAAACTTGTTTTCTTGGTTATATACCATTTTCCTAACAACAATTTGCCTGACAACAATTTGTTCACAGCTATTCTTTAATAGTATTTTTCAAAAATATTGTTGAAAGAATAGCTGTTAGGCAAATTGTTGTCAGGCAAATGGTATGTAACTGTTTTGCTTACATTAATAGAAGTTAATAAAGTATTATAAATACTTTTTATACATTAGATCTGCAAGTTTAAGTAACTCTTAGTATAGTGCTATTAGCATCATTAATAGAAATCTCTCTCTAAATACACCTAAAAAGACTAAACTTCTTTTTTTTTATTTTTTATTTTCTTAATATAATGTTCAAATAGAAGCTTTGTACATATAGAATTATAAGTTCTAAAATTAAAGATTTCTAAACTATATTTGTGCTACAAGTTGGTATCCAATATGACATTACACGCCTTATTTTCTATGAGTGCTATAGCTAACTATTTCAAATTAGATTCTAGTTAGGATAGGTTGAAAGAGACCTTCAAGTGATTATTAAATATAAGTAATTAGTGAATAACTTTGTGTAAGCCATTTGATAATAAAAGAATTAGTATTTATAGTTTGAGAAGAGATTGTTATATTGTTTAAAAAATTTGGTAATTTTGATAAATAAATTTTAATACATTTAGATTTTGATATAATGTTACAAAATATTTCCCATTAGTGTTGGTATGTATTGTAAGTAAACTAGAGATCTTGATAAAACCAGTTTAATAGATTGTTTGAGAGCTGGAGTAGAAGATCATTAGTTTGTTTATTAATAAGTGTTTTGATATTTTTGTAAGTAGTAGAAGTAAAGGTTCATCACAACTCTCTCTGATGATCACTTGTACTGAATTTTACACTAACAAAAACAGAAAACTTATTGGAGAAATTAGAAAAGTCTACTATATAAATAATGGTTTTTATAAAGATCAAAGTAGTTTTTCTATACTGAACTTCTTTATATATTTAGCAAGCAAACTAAAAGCACATATATACAAGATAACTGGCAGGAGGTGCCCTTGTATAACAAATTTTAGTAGAAGTCTTAGCTTCTGTTAATGAAGTTAAAATAGTAGGCCTTATAGGAGAACAATAACAAGTTTTCAACACATTCATTAGAAATTCAAGGATACCTAATAACCAAACACCACTATTATATTCCTCGCTTGGTTTTTGATGGAAGTTTTTACAATAAGTGAAAATTTAGTGTACTCTCTATGAAAGATCTACAGAAATTATCCATTTTGAGAATAGGAAAATTATCTCTTTTCTGGAATTAGAAGTAGCTCTAATCGGAGTGAAAGAGTCAGCTGTAGAACTGGTGGAGAAGAAATTAAACACTGACATCTCTATTATTGAATGACATTTACATATAGTATAGACCTATTTCTAGAATAGAAACTAGAAGTAACAGTACTTTATAATTTTTACAATTTGCTCTGGCTGGAGCTTTGGCCCTCTTTTTGTTTTTTCTTTTTCTTACTATTATGTATTTGTTTTGTTGTTTTGTTTTAATTTGGGTTTTATTTGTTTACTTTTGGTTTTTTTAGTTGTGTTCTTATTTGTATTTAATTTTATAATAACCCTCTTTTTTCAGCTCTCTGAGAAGAAGAAAGAATTTAAAGAAAGAATTGAAGACAGTTAATACTTGTACTGGAAGAGAGAAATCCTTTCTAGTATGGCTTTAAGTAGTCAGATAAGCAGTTTACCTCTAACTAGGATAGTGCAGCAGGTTACACTTAGGTACCAATAGGGTGGCTGGGTGATGCTAGACTTAGTTATTGGGAAAATTCTATGTAGTTATTGTATATAGTTGCAAGAATCTTAATAATGTACTAGTGTGGCTGCTTAAGAGCAAAAAAAAAAAAAAATGAAATAAAGGTTTCAGTAATGATATATAATATATGTTTGAATTGAGAATTTGGTATATTGAGTATAAAATTTAAAAGAATATAGAGTAAGATTGTTAAAGTTATATTAGTAATTTTTAGTGATATTAGAGTATCTTGATTGTAAAATGTTCGTAGTATTACTAGGACAAAAAAATAAATGAAAAATATCTTTAGTATTTATACAACAAAAGCAATTTGAAGTAGTATAGAGGTATAAGTAACAGATGTTAAGATTTTGCATAGTTGGTAGGTTATTTGTGAGAATTTTGATATGAAAAAAGTATTTTTGTAAGTTATTTTCAAGTGAGAAGATGATTTTAAATTTTAATAACTATTTGATATTTGTGATGTTTTGAAAGAATTTTAAGTTTGACTATTTGGTAATTTCATAAATAGTTATAGAGTTTTTGATGAAGATATGAACTTTAAAAGAGATTAAGTAGGTATTTTATATAAAATGATTTGGGGTATTAAATTTTGAGTTGTTAATTTTGAGAATATGTTTTGTAGTTCCTTGTTTGGCAAATGAATCTGCTTGGTTGTGAAAAGAGTCTGTAGAGTGTAATTTAACTTTGTGAAAAGTAGTAGTAATGTTTTTAAAGTGTTTAAGGTAGTTAATATAGTAAATAGTATTCTAATTTTTGGTTTGTATAGATTTGAAATCAGTGACAAAGTCAAGGTTTCTGATTGCAGTTGTATTATTGATGTAAATATTTAAAAGAATGTTAGATTGAACTGCAAATAAGAAAGAAAGAATTGCTTTAAGTTTGATGCAGATTGAGTCAGAATATGATTATATAGCTGCATTGAATTTTATAGATGTATCATATTTACAAATTCATCTTATATCATATTTGGTTTCTAAATTTTGTAGATTTTTAATTAATCCATCAGTATAAAAATGTAATTTATTTATGTTAAGTTGAGTAATAAGATGATTTAAATTAGTTAGTTGTTTTTGGTATAATGGTATGTTGATAAATTGTTGAATAAGTTAGGCTTTATGTGATAAAAGTAGTATTTGTGATTTTATTAATAGAATTGATTGAGTAATAGTAATATTGTATATATGGATTAGAGCTAAGATTTTTTTAAAGTCAATTTGAATAGTTATTAAATCTTTTGATTTGATAATTGTGTTGTAAGATAGAAAAAATAAGTGAAAGTTTGTTGTTGAATAGTTAGTAGTTGGTAATAGTTGTAAGAATTCTGAAGTGGATGTAGAGATTTCAAAGAATAATGGTTGTTGTATAGAGGTTTGTTGAGAGATATATGGTGTTTGGTTATTTGTATAGTATATATGATAAAACTAGTAAGAGTTTGAAGATAAGAGTGGTGATATTAGTTTAATGGTATTAAAAAAAGTATTGGTACTAGGAAGGTTTATATAAGGCCAAGTTTGGGTTATGATATTGGATTGGTTTAGGTATAAAATTTGGGTAAACTATTTGGATTAATAACCTTTATTAGATTTGTTTGTATATAAGTAGATATTGTTTCATATAAGAATATTTTTGTTGTTTGCAATTGAAATTTGCTCAAAAAAGATGATTTTATTATTTCTAAGACTATTGATAGTAGATGTGGATGGGTTGGTAGGAAGAATATCAAAATAATATGAGTATTTTTTGGTATTGATAAGGGTAAAGGTAAGATTTTAAGATAATTGAAGGTAAGATATCATTTAAAGCTAGTTAGAAAAGATGAAAAAGTAAAGTGTAAGTTTGCATTTTTAGATAATGTTTAGTTAGAGTATTTGATGAAATTTGAGATAATCATATTTTGGTTAACCATTCTTTAATTTATTGAATGCCAATATTTTTAAGAATTGGTAATGTGTTAAATATTTGTTTAGTATTAGCTGTACTAACATTTGAATAATGTTGTTGAAGGTTGGTAAATTAAAAGTAAGTAAGTTAGTAAGAATTATATTGTTAGTTTTTTTTGCTAGAGAATGCATTTTTTTAGTATGAATAGTAAAAAGGTAGGAGAATTTAGATTGTGTATTTATGTAAACTAAAATAATTTGAAGTAGATATTCTAATGATGGTTATAGAATTAGGTTAAAAAGTAATGAAATTTGTAAGGATGTTATTTTTTTGTATTGAATAAGAGTTAAAAACTTTCGATTTTGTTTTGAATTTGGTTAAATATTGGTTTAGAAGATTCTTTGTTATCATAAAAATGCCAAGATATCAAATTACATCTTATAGTTTTCTGAGTAGAATGTTTTGTTGGTTCATTAAAAGAGTAGAAGTTGGATTTGATAGAAATTTGGATTTAATGTGAAGTAGGTATGATTTGTTAGTATTAATTTTTATATTATTGAAATTGTATAATTCAGAAATATCATTTATAATATTTTGCATTATATTTGTACTTTCATAATGCCAGGTGGTATCATTCATAAAAACCAATAGTAAGATTGTTATTGAAGAAGATGTTGTATTAGTTATGATATCAATAGGAAATTGATATGAAATTTTTAATAAATGGTTTTGGTATTTTTTTTGAATAAAATAGAGTATAGAGTCATAATAAATTTTTTATAAGAGAGGTAAGTATGTTTTGTCTTGTTCAATTCCAAAGTTAATTGGTATTTGTGAGATAAGGTCATAAGTAGTAATTACTCTAGCAAATTGATAAGAATGTAGTTCTATAATTAGGTTGATTCCTGTTAAAGAAATTTCTATTCTTTTACAGATAACTTGAAGTCTTGATATATTAATTTTATCAAAAGCATTGAACATATCTTGAAAGAGAATCAAGGCTTTTTTGTTAGTTGTTATATAATATTCAATTGTGTTGTGAAGAATTTGTATAGAAAGATGTATAGAGGAGTTTTTTGAAGTTGCAAAATGTAGATTTGATACAAGGTTGTTATAAGAGATAATGCTATCTAATTGATTAGTAAATATTTTAGTAAAGGTTTTTTTGAAAGGTTCTATTATGGAAATTGGGTGAACTTGATTTAGTGTATAGTTCCAGTTAGATTTTTTAAAAATTAGAAATATATTTAAAGATTTTTAATTTGAGAGGATTTTTTATAGTTGAAAACATTTATTTAGAAAGAGTCAGAAAATGTTTTGTGCTTTTGAACTAGCATATTTTATACATTCATAGCAGGTTTCTAAAGAGCCTACTACTTTTTGATTAAGTATGTTAGGATAGTATTTTGTCATTCTTGTTCATAATTTCTTGAGTAAGATTTTGATAATGGATTTCAAGTTCAGAATGTGGTTTATAAAGAGAGTGGAATTCAGATGTTGATGGAATAGTTTTGAGAGATTTGATTTTAAAGTATTTAGTAAAATGATGTTTAATTGTATTTAGTATTTCATTATGTTCTGTGAGAAGGTTATTGTTAAGAAGTAATCTATTTATGTGAATATTATTATATTTTTCAAGTATTTTTTTGTAAAAAAGTTTAAATGTTTCTTTAAAGATTTGTTTCATTTTTCTATTTTTTCTTTAATTTCATCATAGATTAACTGTTGATATTGGTGATTGAGTGCAGTTTTGATAGTTTGAAATTTCTCTTTAATTTGAGTTAATAAAGGTAATGTTGATTGGAGTATGCAATCTGGATATTTGATTTGATAGTTGGTAAGTAATATATTAAAGTTAATTGAATTTGTATGATTTTTAAAAAATTAAATCTCTTTGTAATAGAAGAAAAGTGGTGAATGTTTTGATAATAGAGAATCATGAATTTCTTTAATAGGTTTAATTTTTTTGAAAAGAATATGTTTAGTAAAGACTTTAATTAATGCTTTATGAATTTTGTTTTATGTGGTATTGAGTTAATTTTGGTTTGAGATTAATAAGATTATTGAAGATAAGTGTTAAAGATTTTTGGTAGTTTATTCATTATAGTTTTCAAGATTTTCTTTAGTACAGTTTTTCTAGAGAAAAACTTTATACTTATATTGTTTGTAAGGTTTGAATTTTTAAAACAAAATTCAATCAAACCTACTACAACACAAATCTTATCATGCCTATCAGAAGACTCTAATAGATCTCCTAACTAGTTTCAGTGCAAAGGACTACTTAATAAAAAGAAGAACATTTTCTGAAAACTTCAAAACAATGCATACTACTAGAATATCATCTTATGCATATCAACAAAGAAATTAATAAAAACTGTTTAAATAGTATGAAATAGAAGCAACTTCAAGCCATTTTGCTACCAACTGTCAAATTTTCTGAAAGGAAGGATATACTTTCCTTCAAACAGAACCAGAAGAAAACTATCTTTAGTCAATAAAAGAAATTCTAAATGCCTCGAATATAAAAGATTTAAAGAAAAAAAAGTCTGCACTTTGGCTTCATATTACAATAATATATGAAATATAATTATAGTATACTCAAGCTAAATGAGAAAATAACATTATTTCAGAAGAAGCTATAAAGAACATTACAAAGGCCAAGATCATTAAAAGCTTTAGAGTTTTAGATAAAATGTCTAAAAACAAGGCAAAGGTTAAAATAACTAGGTTTTTAAATTTAACTATAAATAAATAGTAATAATTAGTCTAATAATAATATATTTGTAATTTATTAAATAAAGTATACCATTTTTTGTTTTAAAAAAAAAAAAAATATATATATATATAATTTCTCTAAACATTATTATTATTTTTTCTACTATAGTTAATAAGTCTTAAGGATTAAATAAAAAGAAGTGTCTAATTCTTTTGTCTAGTTTATAGTATGTTGTAAGTAAGCTTGGTTTTGTATTAGGTAATCTAAAGTATATCTTTAAATCTTATTAAAGTAATAAAATTCTAATAATTTTTTTTTGTAGACTTCAAAGTTTTGGAGTTTTATTTTATTTATAATTAAAAATACATTCTTAATTGTAAGATTAAGATCCTTAAGGTCTTTTAGAGGTGATTTTTTTATTTTAAAGTAATTATTTGGCAAAGTATTAAATTTATATATTTTGTAAAAAGCAATTACTGTTAATTTAGTTTTATATTTATATATAATTAATAAACTGTACAAAAAAAGTTGTTGTATTGTATTTAGTATTTTATCAGAATAGTTAAGAAGTGCTGTTCAGATATTATTTAATGCTATTTATATGATTTTTTTTATAATTTGTAAATTTAGTACTGGTTTACTTCTAATGAATTCTTTTGTATATTTAATTTTTTTGCAATTGTGTTTTCTGTTATTGTATTAAAGTTGCAGCTTGTAATATAATTAATAATAATCTTTTGTTATAGTTTGGTTTTAATGTTTTTTTTTTATATTTGTATATTAGTAATGTAATGCTATTGATTAGTTTAAATTTTTCTATTGCATACTTGAGTAATTTTTCAAAGTCTTTTTAGTAGATTGGTTATATTGCTTTGTTTCTAATAAATATAATAAAGAATGCTATATACAGATGTTTGAATTTTGTATTAATTGCATTAGATATATAAAAGTTTGTTTGTTTATATATTAATTTGTATTTAATAATTTCTTCTATATCTTATTTTTTTTTTGAAGATTAATTAGCCTCTTTTGAGACTAGGGCTTTATTTAATAAATTAGAACATAGAGACCCATGGCTGAGGCCTCAAAAAAGTCATCTTATATTAAATAGTACAACTAGCTATATATATACTTTTGGTGTCTAATTTAAGTAGTATGCTAATAGTTTTATACTAGCTGCTATACCTGCAATCCAACTAGGAGTATTGCCTATTTAAACTTTCTGTACTGCAATCCAGTATTATATATGAACATTGTTTCATCAAAATTGCACAGACACAAACAGTTCTGAACAGTGTCTTATGTTTTAGACAATATTTATGTCTATAATGATTGTTTTATGTAATATATTTTATTAAACAACCTGATTGGCTAATATAGCTGTTCTTATTATAATTTTAATTGTCTAAGACAAAAAAATATTAGCAGACATGTTTATGATATCCTATCTTAGACTGTTTACTGTCTATGTCTGTGTTCCATAACAACACTGCTGCAATCTCTACTATATCACTAGATTATCTCTGATACAGATGTCTGTCAAGAAGATCTGGATACTTTTATCTATATCTTTAGGATCTTATATCTTATTTTATATAGTGTATTCTCAGAAGCATCATTACTAGAGCCTTCTATGTTTCATACATAGCTGACCTAGTTTTATATAACAGCTATAGTTATCTAACACTTGCAGTTACAGGAGTTATCTGTTTAACTGCTATGTTATACTATTTCTACTCTTGTAAAGTTCATCCAAACCTTGGTACCTATCTTTCTAATTTCTTTTCTTTATCTACCTACTATTCAACTCAGAATTCAATTAACTCTTCAGATTTCTAATTCAAATAACCTGATTGGTATATCTTTTGGTATCCTTTTTCTTTAGTGATTCTGGTAGCCTGGTTTGTTATATGCTTCTCTATACATCTTGTTATCTAGTTGCATATTAGTCTATTTCTTATTAGGTTTTCTAGGTTTTCATCAGTTCAATAGCATTGTAAAGGTTTATGCTACTTCTTTATTTAGGAATTTCCAAGTAGGATTCTGTCTACTCAGTTTTTTGGTCTTCTGTATCCAATGACCTTATTGTAAGTTTGCACTAAAGTCTTATGCAACATTAGTTATTAATATTCTTCTATGTATAAGTAATATTACAGTTTGCATAAATGCTTTAAGCTCCTAATAATAAGTAAAACCTGATTGGTTGTACCCAAGATTACAGATGCCTAAATTCAACTGATTAATAGGAAACAGTTTTCTGTAACAAAGCTTTAATTATCAAATTTTATTATAGATAGAATTTGAACCTTAGACTTGCCACTTGAAGGATGACAACCCAATCACTATACTAGGATTATCATTCTCTTCTATACCTTGTTTTGTTTGTAATAACTTAATTATTTTGTTGTATTTTTTAGATTTCTATGTTAAAGGTTCAGTAAATTCACTTGCTAATTTATTTTGTATTATATTAATCTATTGCATTTTTATATTTATTTGAATTATTGCTAAAGATAGTTCATGTAATTGGTTGGTTTATTGTATTTTTTTTGTTTCTGTATCTTTTCTGTCTATATTAATTTTATCTGTTTGCATATTCTAAATTTTAATTTTGTCTAACTAGAGTTTTGTAGTTTTGAAATATCTAAGTTGTTGTTAATAATTATTGTATTGCTATTATCTGCAATAATCTGCATCTTAGTATTTTCATTTACCAAGTTTGTGTTATAACATTTTGTATAACTAATAATTTTATTTTAAAATTCTTTAGAAGTAAGCTAGATTGCTTACTTTTAAAAGTGATGATGGTAGTAGTACATTTTTTTTTAGTGTTACTAGTAAAAAGTTAAGTTGTTTGTGTCTTTAATATAGTTTTTCTCACTGTATTGTGTTTTGCATAATTGTATTTTGTTAGAACATTCTTAAGAAAGTTATATAAAGAAACTTTTTTTAAAAGTTAAAAAAGCTTTTTTTATTTTTACTGTTTTGGCTTGTTGCTTTTTTTCTTTTATTTTGTATTATTTAATTTGTTCTATTTCTATTGTTTTTTTGTTATGCACAAGTGCATATTGGTTTAAAAATTTATAATTATTTAGTATTAGTATTAGGCTCTATATTATTTAATTTTTTATTTTGTTTATTTTAGTAATATGCAAAAAAGAGTTTTTAATAGTATGTAAGATTAATATAAATTTGTTAATTAATTTTCATAAGTCTATTATCTGTTTGGTACAAAAATATATACTTAGTAATAGAATTATTAAATTACTGCATTATAGTATTCTGACATCTGGTAGAATTAATTTTATTACAATATCTGGTTGCTATTAATATTATATTTTATAATGCTATAACTGTAATGCTATAGCTGTAATGTTGTAATATAACAATACTATATCTTATTAAAAGATTTAGCTATTACATCAACTTTATTATAGTAAATTCTTAATTTGTTAACTAACAATTATAATTTACAAAATTTAATTTGCATTATATATATAATTGTTAAACAAAATTAATTTTAATTTCTTTATTTTAAAAGTAAAGATTTTTAGAAAAATAGACTACACAATAGTAAAATTAGTTCAGTAACATTTTTGCCTAATGAGTAGTTATAGTTTTATTAGCCTAGATAGTTTTTTAAGCCTAATTGTTAGTTTTCTTAAAATACAATATTTGAAAGTCATATAAGTGTTTTGCTCTAATACTTTTTTCTTTTAATAAATATATATTATATAATGAATAGAAGCTAGGCTACTGTGTCAATAGTGCAATAATTAGCACTCTAAGTCACAGTTGCAAGATTGTAGGTTCAAATCCAACTAGAAGATAAGACTTAACTAGGACCATAATTGAATAATCTACAATAATATAACTAAAATCAAGTAAAAGACCTGCAAGTCAATAGTGAAGTAATTATACTCTTAGGTTACCAATTACAAGGTTGCTAGTTTAAGTTCAATAAGGGACAAAAAATTGAATTAGGACCATGATTGTTGATTAATTATATCTAATAGCACACTATGAAAATAGAAAGATCTTTAGTACTTAGATCCTTAAATGGTGACAAACCTAATATAAGAAGGCTATAATAATTAGAGACTGAGAATAATAATAGAACAAAGATATTCTTGATTAGAAATAATTCTGATGAAATTCTATGTTAATAGGAACACAAAATCAATACAGTTGACTTCTATTAATATTAATCTTGTTAATAATAATCTAAGCCACAAATTAAATTTTTATAAATTTTTATATATTAAATTCCCTCATATATATTAACTTTAATATAATTTCTTATTAATATCACTATTAACATAATTTAAAACCAATCCAAATGGATTGTTTTAAATGAGAGTAAACTGTATATAGATAGTATCATAAAAATATATATATAAATAAATGTAAAATGTAAAATATAGGCAGAGTCCTGATAGAAGGTTCTATGAACTTAAAAAAATTCAATATATTAAAACAGCTACCAGCTGTAGCCTACTAGTGATCATGCAGTGGGAAATTAAAAAAAAAATCTAGCAAGAACAAAATTTATATATATGTAGTTTGCTAACATAATTACAAGAGAGTAGTAACCAAAAAAGCATAATCTGTTAACAAAAAATGCTAAAATTAAGTAAATCTAGTCTAAAAAGAATAATTCAACTGGTGGATTATATAAAGTTAAAGAACTGTGAACCTAGATAATGTGGGTCTTATACTGCAAGATTAGAAATCTGAAACATCATATGATAAACTTAATAAAGCATAGATTATTTCACTAGTATAATAATATACAGAGGTCATTTTGACATTTTGTAGATCTTTGCAATAATAACAAACTGGCTTTAGAAAGTAAGAGAAAATTCTAAGATGTTTAAAAACCTTCTGATTATAAAAAAAGAAAAAAAAATAAAAGCCTAATGAAGTTGTAATAATTAATTATCTAATAAAATTAAACATATATTTAGTTTTATATAAATTTTACAATATTACAAATTTTTTTAATTATTATTACATAAAGTATAATATATAACAACTATAAATATAAAATTTGAAGATGTATAGTTATTTTCAATTAATATATCATTATATCAAAAATAATATAATAATAGAGATGGCCTATTTTTATCATGGATTTTTGCTATTTCCATTATGATATATTTAAAATATTTTATTTTTAATTAGCTAATTAAAATTTTTTTTTTTAAATATTAATAGTGAGTTCATGCCTTTAACTTTATTGAAATTCAATTGAAGTTTTTATAAAGAAAAGCTTGCTTTTAAATTACATATGAAGAATTATAATCTGTAACTTTAACCTACAAGAGTGGCCAAGGCTCATCTAGATTTGGGTGTTAGTAATAATATATGAAAGATGGATATGATATTTAATCTATTGGATAGTCCAAAGATCAATTTTAGTAATAATTTGTGATATTGAAATAGGAGGTAATGATAGATTAGAAGAAGAATTATGAGTTAAGTTTGTAGAAGGTATAATTGAGAATTATACTAATCATGAAATACAATATGGATCTATATTTGTTTATATATTTGTTGGTTTAAATGAAGAAGAAATTTAATAGAAAGTAAGATAACAGTATAGTAAGGAATAAAATATTGTAAATAGTGAAAATAAAGTTAATAGGAACTAAGCCATATAAAGTAAAAATAAAAGATGGTATATAAGAAAAGTTATGTAGTTTAAAACTGTTAAGTGTAAGAATTTCTTAATGTAAATTAGAAACCAGATTAGAGAAAATGTCAAGAGCAGTAGCATTTAAGATGCAATTAAGAGAATTAGAGATTAAGTAATAAATTGTTTGAATAGAAGAACAAAGACTCTAGTGTAATAAAAAACTAGTTTAATTGCATTGGTAACAGAGAGAAAAATAAGAGAAATTACGTTTGTGAAGAGTGTAAGAAACAGATAGTTCATCTAGAAAAATTTTAACATGAAAGGTTTTGAAAATAGAGGAATAAAAACTATGAACAAAGTTAAAAACCTTTTGATTATTATTAATATAAAGCCAAGTGACTTCCCAGTTGATATTAGGAGTAATAGTAGACTATTGTTGAAAATAATATTAGGATGTCCAAAGTGTCATGATGTGAGCTTGACAGATAGTATAAATAAAGCATTGAATAGGAATTTCAATAGTAGTAAGACCTTTTTTCCTTATATTATAAACACATTACTTATATACTTTTTCTCTATATGCTATATTTACTAATTATACTAATTATGCTATATCTACTAATTATGCTCTATATGCTATATCTACTAATTACACTGATTATACTATATCTACTAATTACACTTTATATGCCATAACTACTAATTATGCTATATATGCTATATCTACTAATTATACTCTATATACTATATATTATTACTTCATTATATGATATAACTTAAATAGAATATTGACAATCCTATTTTAGATTATGATAATAAAAAAAACTTCTAACTTTCACCAACAATTCTTCTATGATTCCAGAATGCTTTCAAACTGTTATTACAAAGTGATAATTTCTTTTTTAACTCTATTTTAATGTTCACTATATATGTTCAGTACTTCAGAAAAGTTTTTATAAGGTTTAATATATTAACTATATTATTTTTTTGTAGTTTAGCTTTTTGGAAAGTTTAGTCCAAATGATTATTAGAAAGAGTTGCATAATTTTTTATAATTAAAACCTTTTGTAATATTATTATTATTTATAATATTTATATATTATAATTAAGTTTTTTTTAAAAAATTTTTATTTAATTTATTTTATAACTATATTTAAACTTTTTTTACAAAACTTTATATTTGATTTTTTTGTTCATATAAAAACAAAACATTCTTTTTAATTCATTTTGAACTGTCAATTTTGTTTATAAATATTTAGATGCATAATAACTAAACTACAAAATTAAGCCTACTTATTATAATTTTTTTATATTAAAAATACTATTGTTAAAATTATTTTTTTAATTAAAGCTAATAAAATTATTTGATTTTAAATATTTATATAAAACATTTTTTTTAAATTATAATTTTACAAAATTTTAGATAAGTTTAACTATCAAAAATTTTTTTGCTATATATAGAATTATAAAACATAGTACAGTTGTTCTTCATTGATACGTATCAACCTATTTGGATTGGTTTAAATTCATGTTAATAGTAAGCTGATATATATGAGGAAAGTTTGATATATAAAATTTATAAAAAATTTGGTTTATAGTCTAGGTTGATATTAACGGGGTTGATATTAATGAAGGACGACTGTATAAATTTATAGTATTGCGTATAATTCTAATAATTCCATAATAATTATTTTATTTTATTTTATTATAAAAATTTGATTAAATAATATTTCTAGTATAATTCTATTCAAGAAATAAATTCACTTTTACCAAAAAATAAATTTAACTCAAAAGTTATTAATTTTTATCGAGAAATAGCTTTATTTTGATGTTTTGAGTAAATTAGTGTTGGGGATCCGGATGCCAATCTGGATGTCCGGATGCCAATCTGGATGTCCGGATGATCATCCGCGCTCAAAAATAGATACCGGTATTCGGATAGGATATCCGTTTCCACTGGATATCCGTTAATAAAGATCCGTGCTCAAAATGACCATCCAAATATTAGGGGTATCCGGATAATAGCCAATTAGAAATGCGTTGGCCAATTACAGCTGTTTTCATAAATTCTGGAAAATCTGGCAAAAAATTGACCGACCGAATATTTGCCGATTCGATAAGTTTTGATTCGGCAGTGATAAACTTTTGATTTGGATTTGAACCAAAAGTTTATCTAAACATATCGAATCGGCAAATATTCGGTCGGTCAATTTTTGTCATATTTTCCAGAATTATGAAAACAGCTGTAAACAAATCTCTATATTATCATCCGGATGTCATCCGGAAAAATTTTTATTATCCGGATCCTCCATCAGTGGGGCATCCGAATATACGTATCATCCGCGGATATTCAGATGTTTAACCAAACGGATCCCAACACTAAACATTTTTAATTTACTTCGTACCATATTTATAGATTAATATATTTTTTTATTTAACATCGCTGTTTGGATTTATAGGCAGGAGTTTGTCTGATTGGCTATTTAATTTTGCATTATTTATACAGTTTAGAGTACTTTTTTAAAAAACGAAACCTAACAATAATGAAATAAAAAAAGCTGTATAGAAGAGCTGTAGGACTCCATAGGCAAAAATAAGATCTAATTCTTGTCCGTTTAAAAAAAAGTTATTATAGTAATAATTTCTCAAAACCCAATAAAATCAACTTATTACTAAGCTAATTTTTTTAAACGGGCGAGAATTAGATCTTATTTTTGACTATGGAGTCCTACAGCTCTAATGAAACCTTTTATACAGCTTTTTTATTTCATTATTATTAGTTTTCGTTTTTGTAAAAAGTACTCTAAACTGTATAAATAGTGTAAAATTAAATTGAATTTATTAGCCAATCAGACGAAGAGTCTGGATTACCTTTAGTACTGACGTTTTTGTTATGTGGCCTGGGTACTGTTAACAACAGGAGGAAATGTTGATGTTACACAATTGATTTTACACGCGGTGTGAAACACATAAAAAAATTTTTTTACAATACTTGAACAATCTTGATCAGTCAGCTAGTAGATGTTATGATTATAATCCAACACCATTTTTACTATAATAAAAATGGTGTTGGATTATAATCATAACATCTACTAGCTGACTGATCAAGATTGTTCAAGTATTGTAAAAAAATTTTTTTATGTGTTTCACACCGTGTGTAAAATAAATTGTGTAACATCAACGTTTCCTCCTGTTACTGTTAACCACTTGGCAGTAATACAAGCTCTTATTGGTTTCAATTTACATTTATTACATCCATATTATATATTATTTATTTTATTAGTCTTATATTCTATTTATTTATTTCTTTTATTCATTAAATATCTAATGTATTATCTTAAGTATATAGAATAGTTATTAGCTTCGAAGACCCATAGTTAACATGTATAAACAGGCTCGAATTCCTCCCGAATCGATAGTGAATAGTTAGTGCTTTCCACTCGAATATTAATAAAGAGTAATCGTGTGTCTTCATAAATGAGTAACTCAAGGTTTATTAATAAACTGTTATACGTCTATTTGTATCTTTATATACATTTAGTCATTTGCCTATTTCGCAATTGCAAATCTCATTAAATCCTCTTCAACGCTAGTATTGATTTATTAGCACTATACACATATTATACGAGACGAACACGAGAAATCGTTTATTATCGTTTTCAGTTATCCTGTTCTTATAAATACGTTTTTTATTTGATAGCAGCTATTTTATATTTTACAGTATATAGTTTTGATTCAATGTATTTTTTTTAAAGGTTAATTATAGTGTATGTTTTATAATTTTTAATAAGGTCTATTATACGAAATTGGAATGTTATGTAAATATTGATACGTACCGAATATATTCTTAAGTAATTCGCAAATAAAGCATAGCCTAAAAATAAATTAGATTTCTTTTTTATCTGTAAACTAAATATATAAATAGTAATAAAAACTTAAATTATAGCACAAGAATTTATAATTATTTTAATGAGCCACAGTGTTAGTCTTAAGACAAAACAAAAATTTGTCCGTTCTCAGTGTCTAGACTCCTGATGGAGTTTCTTAAGACCAGACCGGTTAAACTTAAAAACCCGATTAGACTGGATTGTTAACATCCCTATTATAATTGGACAACACTTTTACGTAGAACATCTGTGCCGAAGTTTTCCAACAAAACCTTGATATCAGAAAAGCTAAGAAAACTTGATTCGATATACAACATGCATATAATAAGAATCAGGTATAATTTACGAGTTGTGTTTTTAGAAGCATCCTTTTTATGAATTCCAATGCGAAGCATATTAACTACGTATAAAATATTATGTGCATAGGTACAACAAATTAACCAAATTTAAAACCTTATTCAGAATTAGAATATAACAGATAGTAAAGTCGTACTGTACGATTGTATAATATGTACGGACGTACGAAAATTGAGCAAAATTTTAATAGTAATAAATTATATATAATTTTGTAATTTTATTAGTTTTTAAAAAATTTTAAATTTATTATTTTTAAGAGAGTTATTATTCGACCAATCATAATTTAAGATTAGGTATAATGTAAATATTATGATTTTTTAAAAAATAATTGTAACTCAAAATTTCATTTATGAAACCATTTTCTGTATACTAACAAAAAAAATTTATTGCCAAATTTTGGATTAAAAACTTATTTACTATTGCATGTTACTAACCTAATAAACTCTTAACTCTAATCTTAAACTAATATAACATTTTGTTTACAAAAAAACACTGGTTTGATTTCATGTTATACTTGATCTTGAATTCTGATTGGTTAATCAGAAAGTAGCAATGTATTATACTAACAATAAATGATAATTATCTATTTTTAAATATAAAAGTTAAGGGTAGAGTATATGTAGATCATTTTTTATATGATCTTTGTAGTACAATATAATTTTTATAAAAAATAAAGCTT
>CAJVQA010004416.1:0-17606 GCA_910591915.1 Cetraspora pellucida | reverse complement strand
ATTTGTAAATTAATAAAAAAAATATTTAATTAAAATATAATAAATTTATTTTTAAACCTTAATATTATAGTATATATGATTCTAAAAGTATAGTTTAAAATAACAGTTATTAGATATAATATTATTAATAAACTTTATAATTCATTTTAGAAAATATAATGTATTAAAAATGATAATACTGTCTATAGTTAATTTAAAGTAAAGATTCTTTATACTAAACTTAATTTTAAATTTGTTTAATACTGTACAAAATATATTTAATATATTTAATTGTAAAAATATTCAAATAAGAGTTAAAATTAAATTAAAGTTAAAATTATAATTAGAATTAAAATAAAATTATAAAAACATATTTTTTATTAATATTATATAATAAGAATACTTTAATAAAATTTTGAAATACTGTATTGAAATAATATACCTAAATGCAAGATATATCAAAAAATAATATTTTTTTATATATCTTAATTTTCTAACCTTAAATTTTATCCAACTTTAAACTTTTTTGTGAGTTTACTAATTTTATCCCATAGTTCCTATTGGACGAAAAAAATCCTGCTTTTCGATCAAATAATGGAATGTCATTGAAACAGTATAAAAGTCTAATCAAACAAATACTATACTAAAATTTTGCAAGTAATTTTTTTTGTTAGAACACGAAAGGTGGTTTTGGTGGTTTTATAACTAAATTTTTAAGTTACCAACGATTTTTGAAAAACCAAAAAATTTTATGTTACACCTGATCTTATAATTTGATTGGTAGACGAAAGATGGCGTAGTCTACATTGTCCAATTAGAGACGGCATTTACAACTGTCCAATTAGAACCGTGGGGAGAAATTAGGGATCCCCTTTTTTTTAAAAAAATATAATACGTATATATAGCAATAATACAGTAATTACCTGCGATAGTTTCTAGCAAAATCTATATGCAATACATTTTAACTTGTTTAAAATTTTTTATAAACAGAGTTTAATTTAAAATTTTACTTTAAAAATCTTTTAAATCAAGTATATAATATAGTAATGTTGTAAGTAATATAATCTATAATACTATAAGATGTCAGTAGAAAAAAATTCAAGTTCATAATAATTTATAATAAGCTATATATATAATCAATTTAATTGAGTATACGTATCGAATATCAGTTATATATAATTAATGATGTAAAATGATGTCATCAATTTAATGTAGTGTTTATCATCACTATATAACTATATATATAATGTAGTTGCAAAATCAAAAAATCAATTATTTTGATCTCACTCATTTTTTTAAGATAAACAAAAACCTTTTTCAAAACAAACCAAGCAAAAATGTCTTCAAAAGCTAAAGCAAATACTGTCAAACCTAAAAGACCTCCCTATGAAGAAATGATTCGCGAAGCTATTATTGCTTTGAAAGATCGTAAAGGAAGTAGTCGTCCAGCTATAAAGAAATATATTACAACCACGTATCAAATTGAAGATAATCCTACTATGGCTCAAAGTTTTCGCAAAGCACTTAAAAAAGGTGTCGATAAAGAGATTTTTACGTTTTATAACGGTCCGAAAGGCACTATCAAGCTCGTTAAAAAAGATGCAGAAAAGAAACCTCGTTCTGTAACTAAGGCCTCTGACACTAAAGATGAAGCTGCTAAAAAAACAAAATCGAAAGTTACTAAACCTAAGCCTGTGAAGAAGACATCTACAGTTGAAAAGAAGGTCTCTAAACCTGCGCCAGTGAAAAAGACTCCTGCCACGAAAAGTACCACCAGGGGTACCAAGAAAGGTACGAAGGATACCGCAAAGAGTACTACTAGGAGTACCACTAGGAGTGCTACGAGGAGTACCAGAAAATCCCCCGCTGCTACAAAATCAGCTGCAAAAGATGTTGGAAAAAGTACCAGGGCTTCCACATCTCGAAAGGCTAAAGCAGAATCTCCAAAGACTAAGGCTACAAGGAAGAGAGCAACCAGGGCTGGCGCTTAAGTCTTTCGATTTGTCTAATTATCGTATTTTCTTTATCAGATCATATATGTTCGCCACTTTATAATGCGTCAGCTATCTTTAGTCTTTATAATGCATCAGCTATCTTTAGTACTTTTTTTTAGTGATTAAGTTCTTTTATATAGTGTTTAAATTCTTTTATCACAATTATCTTTTATTGCTGTTATTAAGTGAATTTACCGTTTTTTACTATGCTTTTACTTTTTTACAATTTGCTTTTTTTTTTTATCGGCGTTTCCATTTGATCTGATTGATTTTAAGCAATGAAATTTATAAAATAGTTTCATATTATACAATTGTTTGAATCATTCATATTTGATCACAACTATTTTATAATGAAATAATGAAATAATAAAAATATACATTTTCGCTTCACTAAAAATATATGTTCTCGCTTCACTAGTCCTGATAAGGGAGTGTGTAAATAAATACTGAAATATCTTTGATTACCAATCAAAATATAAGATCAAATCTAACATTAAAAAAAAAATTAAAAATTTTAAAAATCACCAGTACTTTAAAATCTTGTTTATAAAACCACTTTTCACGTTCTAACAAAAATAATTATTGCAAAATTTTAGCATAATATATGTTTTATTAGATCTTTATACCGTTCTAACGATACTTAAACATACATGCCGTTATTTGATCGAATCAAAAATTTCTTGATCTACTTCGTCCAATCAAAAACAGGAGTTATTCGTCCAATAGGAACTAGTAGGGAAAATCAGTAAATCCCTATCGCTATCGTAATATAACGATAATTTATGTAGAAGTTTTGAGATATATTATAGTATTAACAAAAATAAAGGCTAGTTTCATCTCGAAATAACGTCCATGCCAGTCGTTTCGAGAATTTACGGTAAGGATTGAACTTTTTTAATATAATAAAAAATGGTGATATAATATAGTTACAAGGTAGTTTACAAGCTTGAACATTTTTGAATATTTTGACAAAAAATAAATTTTGCCAATATATTTCGAACATTGTACTATAACTTATTGCGTTATAACTTATTACGTATATTGTATTATAATAAATTACATATATTGATTAGGAGAATTACTGTTTATGCGCTATATATCTGTTTATATGGACTAATATGGACTAAATGCAGAGAAGAGGGACCAATTTTTCAAAAAAAATTGAGCCTAACTAGTTCAGAGTTAACTCAAATATTTTTACATTTTTCGCTTAGGGAACAAATAATAAAATTTTTACAGTATAGTCTGTATACTACATATTATTGATTCTTGTTTATAAAAATTAGGTTATATTCTATATAACAATTTACAAACCAATTCTTACTATACTATACTATATGTAAAATATATTGTTTTTGTACTATCTTTTTTTGTATTTTCTACTTTCATATATATGGTATTTTAGATGCTATTTTTATTTTCAATATAATTTTCATTGGCTTTCAATAATTGCTTTTAAAAAATTAATTTACTAGCATTTTAACATATATGTTACGGGTCAAATTGGTTTTTAGGTCAAGTTAAACTTGACCCGGGTCAAATTAATCAATTAAAAAACCAACAATAGTTAAATCACCCTAATTAATTTCGCTGGCCAATAGATTTCAAGATCATGTGTAAATAGAAACAACGAAAAAATGATTGTAGTTTAAAATTTTATCTATGAAAGTGTCTACTGCGTACTAATAAATCATTTTCCTCATGAAATTTTACCATCACTATGGTCCTTTAAACCAAACACTAACCTACTGGTGGGGTCCTAACCTTCAACTAATTGTGAAACAATTTTTTTAATAAGATCACATAATCGGCGAAATTTTTAGGGTGGTGATGCTAGATTTATATAAAATTCTGCTAGGGTCGGGTCAAGTTTAACTTGACCTAAAAACTAAATTGACCTGTAGCATATATACGTATATGTGTTGTACATCGGGATGGAATTATTGTAGATTTAGATTTAGAACCTACCTATGCTGATTCCAGGTTGGTATAGTATTCCTTCAACACTCATAAGCGTTCGAGAAGTATCTATTACGCAATCATCTCCACAATTAGATAATATCAAATGCAATTGCAAAAACGCATGTGACAAAAAAAACATTGCAAATGTACTTACCATATGGGAATAATTATAGATATAAAAACTATGTAATGCTTTTAAATCTATTTAATTTGCAATATGTTATGAATAAACCCTATTTTAAAGCGACTTAAATTCCAAAACAAAGTACTCGATGAAATAATTTAATCTTATTGTAAGTTGAAGTGGAATTATTTAACGGCTCGGGCACAATGTAAAATATCATTACAGGACTCAGCTGATGCAATTTATTAGCATTATACGTAACTCTAATAATGCCAAAGTCTACATCATATGTGTCATCCTCCAAAACTTCGAGAATCTTGCAGTGGAGTGTTTTTCGATCTTTGTATTTTTTGGGCCTTGTAAAACCTTAATTCGAAAATTAATGTCTTCATATATTTTACGACAACTATTAGTTGATTTGTTGCTAAGATATTTGACAAGCAATTCTTTAAATGCATTACGAGATAAAATGGATAATCTTGAGATTCGGTTATCGAGTAGGGAGAAAAGTAAAATAAGTAAAGAAAATAAACAATTTGCTTATCTCGACAATTTAGCATGATAGGGTGATGTAATTTTTTTTAACTTCCACTACATCAATTGGAATCAACCTAAGTTACTTTTAGGGGGCAGGGGGTATTAAGCATTATGGCGCATTTGCAAAATTTGAAAATTTTGATTACTAATATCAATATGTAAAATTTTTGATTACTAATATGTAAATATAGATTTTACTGAGATAATCAACATTCCCCAAGTTATGATGCGTCATTTTAATAAATTCCTATGTCTAATGAGATGCGTCAGGGTGGGAAGATAGGTTAGGCTGTGGGGAAAATGGGTTAGACTCGTTATCGGTACAGATCAGGGGTTCAAAAAACTTTTTCGGGGTTTAACATTAATTAATATATAATTTGGTAACCAAAATCTAAATTTGGGTAACCAAATTATTGGATTTGGTGATCAATTGTTTGCTAACGCGCCGTAATGGAAATCTTATGATCTAGTGAACGAAATTAGATAATTTTTGTACCATTTAATTCGTCTCAAAAAGACGAATTAAATAATATAAAAAATCATCTAGTTCCGATCACTAGGTCATAAGATATCTTTCACTTGTCCACAATACCTCCGGCTCCCTATATTGGTGATAAGATTTTTGATGATTTCGTTTAGTGTTGAAATTTCTTACGTATCATTTTTCGAATATTTATTTTTTTGAGTTTTGGTGACATTATTGCATGCACAAAATACTAACAGTTAAGAACAATTTCGTACTTAGGTACGTACGTATATAGTGTTTTATAGCGATCAGTGACACAACGTAAATCTTTAAACGTATGTATATCTTTACTATATACTTCAGTATTTGTTTAGAGCAAACATTCGATCAATTTTAAATTAATGAAGAAATTAGCACAACATTAACGCTATATTACTATGTTCGTATAACTAATTAATTTATATTATTTAAGGATCTTCTACGTAAACAGAATAGACTTTTTCCGAGACTAATACTTTTGCATAAAAGTTTAATTTATGTCATGAACAAGCTGTATATAATTAATGTAACAGAACTAAAAGATATTTTTCTTACGAAGATGCTGTCAGTTACACTAATAGCTACGTACACTAATAGCTACACTAATTAGGCTGCAATAATAGTAAACTTAATTGAGAGAGCTGAATTGCACACGTGAAATCTCTTTTATAATGCAGCAAGCAAATAAGTCTACCTTCGTACGTACGTACGCACGCACGCATGTACATTGTTTAAAGACGTATGATGCACTTTCTTTCAACTGATCGGCACGCTGTTGAATCAACAAAGATGTATTATTATTATAATCCGTGAAACAAATGTAAATTCAAACTCAATTAATAAAACCTTAGTCAAAATTGCTATGTCATGGTAAGGGTGACATAGAAGTTGCTTACATACAAACACAACATTATGGCTCTGGGTGAATTTAGTGAAGTGGGTATATTCATAAATAAGTAATATCTGCATACAAGGTTGCAAGAAGGTTTACAAAAACCATAACGATTGAATGCTTTCTGCTTTAAACAAGTTAAGGTGAGTGCATCATATCCCATTGAGGAAAATACGTTGTTATTTAATTCCGATATGTATGTTGAGTATGCATATAAATATATATATATATATATATATATATATATGACCTGATATTTGGTTAGCATTTGATTTGCTTACGCGGACCGCAGCTAAATAATCGCAGATTTAGTTGCTAATGGAAAGTGATTTCATATTCTAGAATTTATAGAAATATAGCTATAAATAAATAATTATATTTATAGACTTAGATATATATATACGTATACATAATTAATATCAGATATTCATTATGAATATGTATTCAAATTACATATATGAATATCTTATGATTTTCCAAATTTTGAAATTGGATTGACTCATACCAATACGCATGTATCATTCATATTTCTATCACCCTGAATTTTTCAAGAATAATACTAATGTTAAATGCATTGCAGACTACGTATTAAAATAAATTTTATGTATCAAAATTAGACAACAAACATTCTTACTTATGATGTTATGATGTATGAACAAGATAATTCGTATTATCTGTTATTAAACTTATCAAGTCAACTTTATTTATCGTTGTGATACTTAATAAAAATCTATTTGTTACTCTTATATTACCGTTACAGTTTTTTTAAAGAACTAGCATTAATACAGTAATACAGTAATAATATTGATCATGTGACTACAAAGAAACGGTTGAAAATATTTTCTCACGAAATATATATGTACAGTACGTAACCCTTTATTTTTTTTAGTTCTAACCCCCTATTTCCGATCAACTTGCCTGATTTATATAGTATTTACATGTACCGCAAAAAAGCTAAATTGATCGCCAAACATTTCTCGATTCGTTTAAAGTTCGTAATCAATTTTTTCTTCCCCTTACCCCTCATAACTTTATTAAAATGATATATCAAAATAAAATGATTAATTATACTGCTTAGAAAAATTCTGTGTTCGGATAATTTTAACCAAGAAAAATAATTCTTTGTCCCTTTTTTTTTTTTTTTTTTAATATATAATCTTATTTCGAAGTTTGTACTTCATAAACCAAATTAATTAACCGTTTTTTTTTCGTACTTCTTAAATTCGAACTATTTTTTATCGACCTTAATCTTCATTCCTACGTACTTACCTCCGTTTACCGATATCCAACCTATCTTTGTATACTGCGCCTTTCCCTTCGTGCCACTTTTATAGTTCATAATTTTTTATATATGTCTCAATTTTTTTTATCATTTCCTCTTAACTTATGATTAATAATTTCTTATTATTAATATTTTAAAAAAAAAAGTTATTTATTTTCTTTTGTTTTTTTTTTTTTTTTTTTGGTACGAAATTTTTTATCTTACTTTGTAAACGTTCAGTAAATTAATTTACACTCAAAAGATGGGAACGATTAATAATTATGTAAGTATTTTTAATCCATTTCATAATTAATTCAATTTCTAAAAGATTAAATCGATTCAATTGTGTTAACAATTAAATAATTTAAATATCATTTCTTTTTTTATAATGATAGCAATTAAGTAAAGAATGCCTTGGAAAAGGTTCTTTCGGTTCTGTCTACAAAGCTTTGAATATGGTAACTGGTGAAGCGGTAGCAATTAAACAGGTGAAGATCAACGATCTACAAAAATCGGAGCTAACTTTTATAATGGTAAGTTTTCAACTTACGTACTTTATGATTTGAATTTTTTTTTCGGGATTTTTCGATTTAAAAAAATAGTATTCTAATGATCACTTCTTTTCCCCTTCTAAATATTATAGGCTGAAATTGAATTATTAAAAAATTTAAACGTACGTAGATGATAATGTTGTTATTCTCGAAAATATTATTTTATTAACCAAATCATATATTTACCACGATGTATTAATAGCACCCGAACATTGTAAAATATAAAGGATATGTCAAGGCGGATGATTATTTGAATATAATATTAGAGTATGTAAAAAAAAAAATTCATGACTTTATAAATATCGTGTATTAAATTTATCATTCATTCATTCATTAATTCATTATTATTCTCAGATTTTGTGAAAATGGATCTTTACTTAATGTTTGTAAAAAGTTTGGAAAATTTCCTGAAAACCTTGTTGCTCTATATGTTAGTCAAGTTTTAGAAGGGTTACTATATCTTCATGATCAAGGTGTTATACATCGTGATATAAAAGGTGCAAATATATTAACCACAAAAGAAGGTTTAGTTAAATTAGCTGATTTTGGTGTTGCTACAAAAACTGCAAATCTTGGTGATTTATCCGTAGTTGGTTCTCCTTATTGGATGGCTCCTGAAATAATTGAATTATCTGGTGCTACTACTTCTTCTGATATTTGGAGTGTTGGTTGTGTTGTTATTGAACTTTTAGAAGGAAAACCTCCTTATCATAATTTAGATCCAATGCCTGCTCTTTTTCGTATTGTTGAAGATGATCATCCCCCTTTACCTGAAAGTGCTTCTCCAGCTGTTAAAGATTTTCTTATGCAATGTTTTCAAAAAGATAGTAACCTTCGTGTATCTGCAAGAAAATTACTTAAACATCCTTGGATTTCTAATGTTCGTAAACCAAATATAACTACTGAATTTGAAGATGCTATAAAATCTGTAAAAGAATGGAATGAAGCTTTAAAAGATGCTAAATTTGAAAATCATAAAAAAAAAAGAAGTGCTTCTATAAAATCTTCTGCTACTATGCCTTCAAAATCAAGATCTTCTCTTTTTTCAACTACTTCTCCTCAAATTCCTGATTTTACTCCTCCTACTAATACTTGGGAAAATTTATCTTCTACAAATTTAATTTCAAATTCTTTAAATCAACAAAATAATCGTTTATCTGTATTTCTTGAATTACCTGAAGTTGAAGGAAATAATTGGGATAATGATTTTGTAGATTCTATATCTTTTTCTCAAATCGTTGATATTCAAAATAGGCAACCAATTTCTAATTCTGATATTCGAAATAAACAATCAAATTATGAATCTTTTGAAGATGATAATTCTCAAACTGTTCGTCCTTCTCAATTTAATCATAATGGTATTAAAAATCTTCATTCAATTCTAAAAAATCCTGATGAAGATAATATTGAAATTAATGGTGGATTTGTTGATAAATGTAATGGATTCGTTGAAAGTGTTCAAGATACTATAATTCATTTACCTTCAAAATCTTCTTTGAATAATTCTAATTCTATTCTAAATACTGATGAAATTAAACGATATACTAGACATACTCGTTCTCATACCACTAATGAAGCACCTGTTTCAATTAATGGTATAATTAATGGGGTAAAAAAGTGTTCAAAAAAACCTCCTCCTCCTTTATCACCTCAAAAATCTTCTTTATTAACAACAATGTCTGCACCAGCTTCACCAGCTTCAAGACCTCAATATGATATACAGCTATCAAATAAGATTTTGATTAATTCATCTCGTGTACCAACTCCTGTACAACAAGAATTTCTGGAATTTCAAGAATTAGAAGATGAACAAGATTATAATCAATCTTTTCGAGATTCTGATGATGATGATGATGGTTTGAATCATACATTAAAATTGAACGCACATGATAGTTGGAGAGGTGATGATAGTAGTGATGAAGATGATCCATTTGCAGAATTGGAAGAAAAATTTGATGAAATGGATATGGATGCACATATTGCTCGAGATAAATATGCAAATGCTTGTTCAAGATTAGCTGAACTTATAAATTTTTTACAACCAAATGAAAGTGAAGATAAATTGATAAGTTCTTGCGTTCAAATAATTGATCTATTAACAGAACATCAAGAACTTAAAAATCATTTTATAATCTTTCATGGTGTTATTCCTATCACGGAAATATTAGAAATTTGTGTTAACACTGACTTACTTTCAAAATTATTAAAAATAATTAACATAATAATCGCTGATAATATTGATATTCAAGAAAATTTTTGTCTTGTAGGTGGTATTCCAATAATCATGAGTTTCACTTCAAAAAGATATTTATATGAAATTAGAGTTGAAGCTGCAATCTTTATAAGGCAAATTTGTCATACATCACCAATTATCTTACAAATGTTTATATCATGTCAAGGGTTAAAGATTTTAGTTGATTTTTTACAAGAAGAATACTCTAAACATAAAGAATTAATTTGGATTGCGATTAATGGAATATATAGTGTTTTTGAACTTCAAAGTTCAACTCCTAAAAATGATTTTTGTCGATTACTAGCAAAAATTGGTGTATTAGACCCGTTAGCCATTACCTTACATAATGTTATAATGGATGATGATCCTTCAGCCAGTATATATGTGGATAGAATTGTTAATATCTTTTTAATGTTTTCTCGAGGTGACGTTTATGTAAAAGAATTTATGGCTACACGTACACGAGTTGTTACTAGGATTTTTGAAGACTTGTACAAATTACCACCATATTTAATTGTAGCAATTCTTAAATGTATCAAGAACATTTCTATGCATTCAAATACTTTGGATGCTTTACAAAAAGCAAAAGCAATTCAAATTCTTACGGCATTATTGGATAAACAAGTTCCATTATATGTAACTGAAATTTCTAATCAAGTACTTAATACAATGTTTAACCTTTGTCGAATTAATAAATCAAGACAAGAAGAAGCTGCAAGAGCTGGACTTATTCCTCATTTGGTACATTTCGCATCAAATAATACACCACTTAGACATTTTGCTATTCCAATTCTTTGTGAAATGGCTCATACAGGACAAGTTTGTCGTGATTTATTATGGCAAAATAATGTTTTACAACTTTATCTTAATTTATTAATTGATAAATCTTGGCAAGTTAGTGCTTTTGAAGCTATTCTTGCATGGTTTCAAGAAGAAACTTCTAATGTAGAATCAATTCTTTTACAACCAAAAAATGTAAAATTAATTTTAGATGCTTTTGTTGCTGCCAAAGCAAATTCTTTTGAAAATATTCTTGAACCATTACATATAATAACACAATTATCTGCTCCTTTAACTTGTGTTTTAGTACAACCTAAATTTTTTGATCGTTTATTACATAGATTTGGTCATCCAAAACCTGTTGTAAGATTAAATTTATTACGTATTTTAAAATCTATTTGTGATGTACATCCACAACGTGAAGCTGTTATTAAACGTTATGGATTATTTGAAATTATTTTTAAAATAAGTACTGAAGATCCTGCTGTATTAATAAGAGAACTTGCAAAAGAAATTTTACAACAAGGTTATTTTAGTCTTAAAAAGAATGGATGTTAGGTTTTTTGTGTTGTTTTCATTACGCGTAATAAAAAACAATATATAGTTTTTTTAAAATAAAATTCTTTTATTTTTCTTGAAAATAATTTCTCTATAATAAAAAGTATTAAATAAAAAATTGGTATTTTACGTATATGATTTTGGTTAACACACGTATTAGTATATAATTGGAATAAAGTCTTTTATTATTATTAAAAATTTGGTTAACCAATTATATTACGTGACGCGAATATAAATTTATAATAAAGGCAATGTCATAATAAAATTTAGACACCAACTTCCCTAGTTATAAATTATATATAAGAATTTCATTTCAACTTTAAGAAAAAAAATTACCGGGAATACTTATTCAAAAATCTAAAATTATTTTTAATGATAATAGGCAAATAATGTTATGCTTTTTTCAATTATTTAAATTTTATCGTAGTTTACAAGTATCACTTAAACAATCGAATGTTAATCGTGGAGAAGGTAATTGTTTCTATTGCGTGTAGGGATTAAGGATGTTCTCAAGCAGATCACTCAATGTGATTAGCCAGCCAGTTATCGAGATGTTGCTCAAATTATTGTGATTAATTGAGTTGTTAATGTAGTTAAACAGTCATTGTGCGAATTGCGAATTCTAAATTTTATACAATCAGAGCAATTCTATGAAAAAAGATGGTCTGCACCTCCAGATTTTATTCACCGAAATGATAACTCACTTGTTTGTTTTCGACTACCGAAAAGACCGAATAAGGGTCGGTCTTTTTAATCAGTCTTATAGTTAACCAGTGTAACGACTCGATTATGAGTTGGCAGTACCTAAGAATGCTAGGATGAAAGGTTATGAGTTCCATCCGCAAAAGGAAAGAGTGTCACTTCTAATGGACACGTACTATGATAACCTATATTCAAGTTATCTATGGAACTTGTAAATAGGGGAGGTTAAAATGAAGCATTTAGGCCATAGTACTGACCAGAGTACTGTCTCGCCTGACAATACGATATATTACCTCACATTGTTCACTGAGCTTGGGTTGCTTACCAGCCTCTAACTTTGTTAAAGTATAATAAGATTACTGCATACGGGGACGATAACGTATTGAGTAGTAACTGCTTCGATGAACTTTGCATTAAAAGGAGTGTCATTAAAAATAGAGGGAGACACAGACACATTGGATAGTATAGAATTTCTTTCTAAAATTTATAGTACTAAACAGTCTAAAATTGATGAAATAAAACAATATGTTCCTAACTACGAATATCATATTGCATACGAACATAACCGGGACAAACTACTGATGACCCGAGAAAAAATTATTCGTTACACCAGTTGGACGCGATAGCTAATTACAAAAATATGTTACATAATCTTTTATATAATATTTTAGAGGTTTAAATAATTAAGGACCTTTACGTATTAAGACCGGACTGGATTGAAAAACGGGCTGGACGGAGATGAATAAGATACAGGACATGAGTTTTATCTAAATAAAAGAAAATTTAAATATTTATCATTTCAGTCAAAAAACTTTTTGTTCCGAACAACCTTTTTTTGCATAACTTTATAACTATTAAAATAAATAGAGTTGCTGTTCAAGCGTTTTATTATGCTTTTCGTTATCGACACACTAACATATCACTAATGTATTGCTGTTATTTTGTTTTGGAAATCATTTAGAATCTACTCCAGTACTCAAGCGGTAATTATCAAGAAGTTATTGAGGTTTTTATTTTGATCAATTGTAACAATTGAGCATTATTGCAATTATTAATAAATCAGAGCAATAGTAAATACTTGAGCATATCTCAATATTATCGTATTCGCATTATCTAAAATGATGAGAATAGGTAAAACCACATCATAATGCCTGTGCACTATTTCTATCACTATGACATCGTTTCTAAGTGAATGCTTGAGAACACCTTAAATCAGCCTAAATTATTCTCAAAGCTGATAAATTTTTTTCGGTAACAAGGCTGAGCGATGCGAACTTTGTGTCATCATATTTTAGAACTATAATTCTTAATAGCGGTTTATTAGTTAATATAGATTTGAAAAAATCAACAAATTGTGGTTACGAATTAACTTCCCGAAATTCATTTCACTGAAATACTATTTCACCGAAGCTATTGACGGACAATTCATTTTACTAACAAGACTTTAAATTGATATTTATCTGCAATTACCATTTCACTGTACTAAAAGAACGACCGTTTACTTTATCGACATGTCATTTTCAGATTGATACATTTTTCTGACATCTATTTCTTCGAAAATTAATTGAATGTTAGTAATACATTCTGTCAGGGAAATAATAACGAACGATAAAACTAAGTTTTTAACGATTATAAAATCCATATACATATTAATTGCATATAACATTTAGCTAATTTTCAAGTTCCTCATAGCTAAACTTGTTGGAAGTGAGATCTAATGGCATATTATTTTAGAATTGTAACGAATTAATACCCTGGCTCAACTCTCTCACATGATTTTTGTCAGGGGAAATTTGCAACCAGTTAGTATGTTATTATCTCAGTAAATTAGTGAGAAATATCACTATTTTTTTAGTATGTATAAAATATATATCGGCAAAGTATTTTAATAGCTTTTAAGCATAACCGGGATATTACCCTTTAATAACAACCCGGGTGGTTACTACAGCAATTTATAAGTTACATTAAAGTTATTTACAATTTAACAAAACTATTTCCAACGGCTTAAAGTTTAGATCATCCTCTGGGTGTTATTATTTTGAGTTGCTTGCGGAATAAATAAAGGAGCAAATGGAATCTTGATCGATTTCGAGCGATTGAATTGATTTTGATTATTTTTGTATTTATTATCGATTTCGTTACCATTACTATCATCGTCACGTTCATTACTTCCATTATACTTGTAAACGTAAAATTTCATAAATTAATATACCAGGTGGTACTATAAGTTTTGCAACGTTAACTCGTTGCTGCTCATTTTGTGACCTATACATATTGTATGCCTTTATGTGCAATGTTTGGTGATGCCCATTCCAGCCTAAATCTTTACACCGTTGTCATTCAATTTTTGAGCTGTATGTTTGTGAAGGGAATGGTTTACAATCCTCCTACCAGCACAATTAATACCTGTAATGAAACAAACTTCATAAAACTACGGCCTACATGACGGTTTAAAATCAGAAGCTTTTATAAAAGAACGTTTCATTTTTATTTTTTTTGTATTAAAAGGGAAAGGAAAATTGAATTACAATTACATATTTGAATTATCAATTTAATATCATTTCATATAAGCTTAATACGTATGAGCTGTCTGAGATCAATCCACAAATTACACAGTGACCCAAGTTATTATTAATCAAGTTCCTCATGTTACCGTTAGTCATTATTATAAATATACTTTTGTGCTAAATAATTCCTGGGTATAAATTAAAATTTAATTGAAAATATTGATACCGATACGTATCTCGAAATTTATTACCTGAAAACATAACTGATAATATTGGTGTAACATTGGCGCATGAGCATATATACGTGTGATGTAGATATCGATTTGATAAAATTTGTTGATCTTGCTATAAACTCAATAAGGATTTTTTAAAATGGATGAGTACAAGGTTAACGTTGGTGGTAGAATTTTCTATTTTTCTATTAATTGGTAAGTAGTGAATAAGTGATCATTATCATAAACAGTATTAGAGGTCTAAAACAAAGAATATATGCTTTTTTTTTCTCAGTTTAACGCGTGATTCACCAAATCTTTTGACCGAACAATTATTGTCAGAATCTCAAGAAGAAAATGAAATCTTTTTTGATCGTGATCCGGATTTATTCGAGTTTATAGCAAAATATCTTCGGGGATACAACATATTTCCGTTAACAAAAGAAATTTTACCCGTGGGCTGGAATTTATTTAATTTCATACAATGCTTAACACAAGATGCGTGTTTTTTCAAACTTAAAGGACTTTTCATCTCCATTCGTCCATTTTATTACTTTGGTATGAGCCCCTCTGCCATTGACATTTTTTCTCGTGAAGAAAAGATAGTTATCAATTTGCAAAAAGTCAATCCCACCAACTTTCATATTGAAAATGATGATGTCATGCACATCGTTCAAGGTCAACCCCTTAAAGCAGAATTTTTTACTGGGAATTTGGCTTGGGATTTGATTTCAGATAATAATTGGGAATTTAAATTTCTCAATAACTTGGATAATGTGATGGTTAAGAGGATCTCCAAAGAGATTCGATCTCAGGCTAATCCAGAAGTTGAATATTATCCTGGTGAACCTGGTGGCGCTTTTTTTTCCATTGATGACATTGAAATGAACGGAAGTAGTGTTTATGATCATACTGTAGAAAGATCTTTTCCACTTCAACAAACAAGTCGACCTTTTTCTTGTGTGAGAATTTGGCTAAAAAAATTGGTGTTTTCGTTTCGAATACCAAGTGACCCGGATAAGCCACTAATCATAGTGCCTAAATGGGGGATTGGGCTTACACAAATTTATCACAAGTCTCTGAGATACGCAACGTTTTTCTAGTTTTCTAGTTGGTAGGTCTCTTATTATAGGATGAAATTTAATTATCGTATAATCCATATAATCTTGTCATTCTTACTAATTTATTAAACCTTTTGTATGTTCATTCACATATAATCCATAATTCAATCATTATTTGAAATAAGATAATTAGTTCTGGAAATGAAAAAATTCTTAAATTAGAATATAACTGTAGGCAGGAACATTTAATGCAGATTCTGTTAAGACTAATAAATTGTTGGAAATTGTATCATTTGATTTTTTTTAATGCAATTAATCATTGATTAAATCTACTCTATTCGCATTCGTAAATTCTATCCAATAGTTAAATTACCAAGTTCTTAATAATCAGAATTAAATTTCATTATTATTTACTAGTTGTTCTATTTTTTTGAAAATGCTTGTTGGTAATCCTACGACATTATAATAACATCTACCATTTGGAAATGAAAATATCTTAGAACGAAAGAATCAGATAGGTAATGATAAAAAAGATAATTTTTATGTGATATTCACCCATTAATCTTTTCAATAAATAAGCTGCCAAATGCTTGAATTCCGTATGATCCTTCAGGAGGAATAACGAAAAAAAGATTTAATTTGTTAGTATTTCAAATTCTCATATGTCTTTATTTCTAATAGTTGTACTTTTAAATTTATATACCAGCTTTATCCAGAGGTTCTCCGGTATCAATATAAGCCAAAAAATCTTCATCACTATTATTTCTAAATACAACTTCGGTGTTCTCAGTTGATGTTGAAATTGCATAATCAGATTCACCCTTAGGGTAAACTAACGCTATTCCAGTGTAAACACAATGCGAATTTCGATTTAATTTTCGAAGCATATTTAGTGCATCTTTTTTATCTTTTGGTTTTTCTAATATTTCTCCACCAAAAACAACTACGGTATCTGCTGCAATTACTAGATCTACTTTTTGGCCTTCCTCCTTCATAAAATTGGATAAAAAAAATTTTTTTTTAGGAAAATTCTTCAATATTAAATAACAAAATTGAATAATCATGACTACTCACTAGTAAACGTTTATATACTTCTAATCCTTTTTCTGTCGCGTTAGTTACAACATAGTCTAAAGGCGAATATTTTGATTTATCCAAAGTTTCAGGAAATTTGCTTGGCACAACGTCAAAATTTAATCCCTAAAATCAACCATTTTTCATCAAAAGAAAATGAATGATCATCATTAATCAATGTCTTTAGGCAATGCATTATTAATACCATATTTGAAAGAATTTCTTTTCTGCGTGGTGACCCTGATGCGAGAACAATACGTTTATCCTTAAGTTTTTGCAGAAATGGAAATGACATTTTTTTATAAAAGTTAGAGAATAGTGTTCTGAGTGAGATTTATACTGGAGTCACTTTAAGTTACGTTGCACAACGCGGCTTTTTATCTTACCAAATTTAGTACATGTGTACTTACTGTCTACGAACTTTTATTACGCTGGGAAATATTACGCATATAAAAATTTATTATAAAACTTAACACAGATAATTTATCACCCAACTCATATGCTCTGATTAATAACATTATATGCATAGTTTAAATTATCAACCTTCTTCATCAAAACTTAAATGCGTTTTTTTAGGTTTTTTAGGTTTAGACTTTTTATCCGTACTAACTGATGTATCAGTTTCTTTTTTACTATCTTTTTTACTATCTCTTTTACGTTTCATTCCGTCAATA
>CAJVQA010004415.1:0-17606 GCA_910591915.1 Cetraspora pellucida | reverse complement strand
ATCTAATTTAAAGTTGCAAATAAAACTTATAAAAGTTAAGCAAACAAAAAACTTATGATGAAAGCAGTTTCATCTGCGACTCGATCTGAAAATCCATCTTCCGTTCCTGGTTTTGCGTGACAACGTCGCGCAGCTACTTATTTTATAAAAAGGTTACATTTACACAAACGGCTATCTATATAATAAAAAGGTAATATAATAATGAAAAAACGGGAGATAACTGGTGACATGCAAATTTCTCTAAGATGGAGTGCCGAGTAACCTATTTGCAGCATTAGATGTGTGGCATAAACAAAATTCTTGCACGTCTTGAATGTGTGCCAGGCTTATGGCGCAGATTTCCTAAAGTACGAATTAGATTTCAAGATCAGGTGGAACTTAACACGATCTACAGCAGAGACTGTTAATGTTGCATATATATTAAAACTGGTGAGAGATTATATTCATCACAATTGAATCCAACATAAATAATTTAACTTGTGATTGATCACAGGCGAAAGGGATTCAATTTGGATTGGGCACTGTCTTTGATGTAAACACCATCAAGAAAATTCAAAACTTATTTCTCAAAAATCAGCAGAAGTAATTATCTTTATTGCTCTAAAAAAAGTTTTTGTTGAGCAATTTTACTGTATAAACTACTCCTTTCTAATTCCTAAACTTGACCCTAACCTTAGCATAGACAAGCTTTAAAGAATTTCTGTAAAATTCTTTAAAACTCATTGCTATAAAGACTAACATTTGTATTTAAAGTTAGAATTAACAAGATGGTGAATCATTTGGAAAATTTTTTTATTAGGTAAATTCTTGACAATATAAATAACTTTGACAAAACGAACGCTTGCTTTGAATCTTTCTATCATGTCATATCATGTCATATATGATCCTAAAAATTTATTTGTCCTTCGTGGATCTGCGCCACCATACATCACATGCTCAATAATGCACAACCTATATATTTACTAAATGCGCAGCTATCTTATTAGGAAATGATTTTCGGCAATTATACGCAATAAAGTCTCACAATTTGCAAATTACGATAAATTCTTTATGGTGCGCAGCTTACCATATATGTGATTTCTGTACATTTACGTTACGTGAAAGACTTGCAAAAAAAAAATATAAATCTATGAAAATATAATCTTTATTATTAAAAATTTTTTAAAAAAATGCTATTAAAACTAAAAAATGACAAAATTAAACCTAATTGATTTTAATAATTTCCTTAAAGGAAGTCATATCAAATTCATTCCCAATTCTTTAGAAAATTTTAAAATTGATTTCACATTTCTATCGAATAATAGTAACAAAGTTTTCTTAATAAAATATAATAAAATTGTGATCCAACGTAAGATTACTTTTTCTCAAACATATTCATTAAATGGTTTTATCAATGAAGTAAGTTTTAATTTACTTTTTAATAAATGTTTTGAAATATATGTTAATAAGTTGACTTTATATTATTTAGTTAAAACAATATCAAAAAGTAGAATTACATGAAAGTATTTTAAAAGTTATAGGCATTTTTGAGCAGAGTGTAGATGAAATTACCTTCTTTCGTGAATATGCATATGATGGAACTCTTCGTCAATATTTAGAACAAAATTTTTGCATTATTGATTGGAATGATAGATTACATCTTGCAAAACAGCTCGTTAGTGCTGTAAAATGCTTGCATGAAAATGACATTATTCATATGAACTTGGTATATATATTTTAAATTTTATTTATTTCATAAACTATTAATATAAATTAGAGAAATTCTATTTTGACCCGGGTCAGGATGACCCAACTGGATATTTTCATATTATCTGATACAGACTGTTACGAAGTCTATAATAATTTGTGTTATGCAATACAAATTCCCTTTGTCGGGTTAGTTTGACCTGGGTCAAAATAAAATTTCCTTATAAATTATGATACTAATTTATTATATTTAATTATTAGAACTCAGAAAACATATTTGTTCATAAAGGAGATATTAAAATTAACATCTTTAAATACCAAAATAAATGTTTAGACGAATCCAAATTCACTCCATACATAGATCCACAATATTTACAAAGTTCTAAAACATATAATCTTAATAAAAGCTCAGATATATACAGCATTGGAGTTCTTATTTGGGAAATTTCAAGTCGTACTATTCCATTTAGATCAGAATTTTCGAATGTTTCTAGTCTATTAAAAGCAATAATAATTGACAGAAAACGTGAAACTGCTGTCCTCGGAACGCCTAAAGCATATGAAAAAATTTACACAAGTAAGTTTTTAAATAAATACCATTGCTAATGCTGAAATTGACTGATCTGATATTGAGCTTTAAACCTATTTAAATATTAATTTTTTGGAAAGAGGTATCTTTTTGATTTTTTGGGTGGAAGCTAGATTTTGAAAGTTATATAAGCAAATATACATATGTACATATGTAAAGATTAGTAGGGCCTATATTAACTCCCAAATTTAATATAATTTCTGTCAATTTCTGTCAATTTTTAGCGTTAGACACAACAATTAATAATAGTAGAAAATATATTTAAAGACTTTTTTTTATTTATTTTTAGAATGTTGGCAGCACGAATCACTTCAACGTCCAACTATTCAAGAAGTTTTTAAGACTTTAAACAGTATAAATTTTGATGACATATGTAAAGAAGAAAATGAGATAAAATACGGCATGAATAGAAAGTATATGTCAGATAAATTGATGCATTATATTGACTGGCGAAATGAAACAGTTAAAGAATTAAAATTGATCTCATCAATTATTACATCTTTTAAGAAAACAACTTCCTTATCAATTATTGAAACTCTTAAAGAAGAAAATGGAAATTGTCAAGGGAGCATACTAGATATAACTTCTTTACCTGCTTTTAATTTAAGGTTAAAACATGTTCATGGTGAATTAAGATTTCTTTATGGTTTAAATCGATTATTTTTATCTCAATTTGATAAACAAGGAATCTCAGAAACTACTACATGTTCAATAATTTGTCAGATAGAAAGATATATAAGTAATCATGATACAAAACCAAATTTAATTCTCAAGCAATATTGTAATCATAAATATAAACATTATTTTACAAGCATTATTGGATTTTTTTATGAATACGGAATTGGAACGGATGTTAATCACTATATGGCATATGATATGTATAGTAAAGCGATTAAAGATATTTGTGTTACTAGCTCTTCAAATGATCAAGATAATTTGTCTAACAATTTATTAAAAGAAAATCAACGTATCGGATTAATATCTCTAGGTTTATTATACAAATATGGAAGAGGAATTGAAGTTAATCAACTCAAAGCATTTAGATTATTTTTAAAATCAATTTCTAAGGGTTCTTTATTAGGAATGTGTTATGTTGGAGATTGTTATGATGATGGTCATGGTGTTATTCAAAATAAGGCTTGTTCATTTGAATGGTATTTAGAATCTGCTAAAAAAGGAAATGCAAAAGCGCAATCTATAGTTGGTTATTGTTATCAATATGGTGAAGGTATTCATGAAAACCATGAATTAGCTTTTGAATGGTATACAAAATCTGCAGAGAGTGGAAATACTTTAGGTCTAGTTCATCTTGCAGAATGTCATTTAAGTGGTATAGGAACTTCTATAAATAAGCAAAATGCTTTCAAATATTATTTGGAATCAGCCAATGCAGGAAGTGATTTAGGCAAAACAAATCTTGCTTTTTGTTACCAAAAAGGTGTAGGAACACCTAAAAATGATAAAAAGGCTCAAAAATTATTGAACTTGCCTAATACTTGACATTTTTTTTTGCGTATCAATATAAACATTTTAATGTTTTACACAAATAAATCCTATGCAAATTCTACAATTTGTGAAATAAAATTACAAAGAATTTTAATATAGTAAATTTTTAACATATTAATAACTAATGATAATATAGTGCCTAGATGGATTGAATTGATTGTTAATACGTTAAAATAAGCAATTATTGCAGATACAGTAAGATAATACTGTAATACACAAACATCCTCGTCAAAAAAAGTCAACAGGAATACCTTTCGGACAACATTACAAAAATTTATTAGATTTTAGTGCAATACAGCATAAAACAGGAAGATACTAATAATAATTATAAAACAGGTGAAAAGATAAAAAATAGATGACCAAGTTTTATAAGCGAAAGTTTTATTCTAAATAGTTATTTCATTTGATTTCATTTCACGGCCTTGAAAAAAGATATTCATGAGATTTGTGTTTGTAAACAATTTTAAGTCTAATTTGATTCGTAGATATATAGATGTTCTTTTAAATTTGATTTGTATTATGGTTGAATCTGGGTAGTGAGTTGCTATTTTACAACTTAGAAAGAACCTTTTTTAAAATACAAAGAATAAGTATATACATAAATTTTCGATATGAGCAGTCTTTAACTATAATTTTTTATTATTCACACTACAACTGAAATTTAAATGTTTGCAATATATATAAAAAATTTACTCATCATAAGAATGATCTAACCCTAATATAATCGAGGCATTATTTCTATAAAAAACCCTTCCTAATGTTTTGTATTCTTCATAACTAAGTTGATTTTCATAAATTATTAAATCAATTAAAGTAGTGTTATTACGTAGAGCATGTGCTAATATTTCTAACCCTTTATAACCAAGTTTATTACTACTAATGTTCAAATAAATTAATTTAGTATTTTTACCAAGAGCTTCTGCTAATACTTGTCCTTCCTTAAAAGTAAGGCCATTATTTGAAAGATCTAGATTAGTTAAAGTGGCGTTTTTGCAAAGGGCATCTGCTAATGCTTTTACATCATCGAAACTAAGTTGAATACCACAAAGACCTAAGGAAGTCAAACTAGAATTTTTATAAAGAGCTTCCGATAATGCTTTTACTCCATCAAAAGTAATTCGATTACGATTTAGACTCAATGAAGTTAAAACCTCATTTCTATTAAGAGCTTCTGCTAATGCTTCTACTTCTCCTGAATAAAAATAATTTTCATCAAGAATCAAGGAGGTCAAAGTGGTGTTTTTGCAAAGAGCTTTTACTATTGCCTTACTTCCCTCAGGACCAAGTTGATTATTACTAATATTTAAAGAAGTTAAAGTGAAGTTTTTACAAAGAGCTTCAGCCATTGCTTTTCCTCCTTCAATTCCGAGTTGATTTTTATAAATCTGCAAAGAAGTTAAGGAGAAATGTTTGCAAAAAACCTCGGCTATAATTTTTGCACCCTCTGAACCAATATTATTATCTCCAATATCTAGAAAAGTTAGACTAGTGTTTTTGTAAAGAGCCTCCGTTATATATTTTAATCCCCTAAAACCAAGACGATTACAATAAAGTTTCAAAGAAGAGAGCGTAGTGTTTTTGCAAAGAATTTCTGCTAATACTTTCCCTCCTCGAAAGCCAAGCCTATTATCACCAATATTTAAGGAGGTCAGAGTAGTGTTTCTGCAAAAAACTTTTGCAAACAATTTCACTCCTTCATAACCAAGATTATTATTAGAAAGATTTAAGGAAGACAATGTTGTATTCTCATAAAGGGCTTCTGCCAGTATTTTCATTTCTTTAGGACCAAGGCCACAATAAGAAAGTTTTAGTGAGACCAGGTAAGCAGTTTTGCAAAGAACAGCTGCTAATGATTCTACTTCCTCAACAAAAAGTCCGATACGAGAAATATCCAAGGATGTAATAGAAGTGTTTTTATAAAGAATTTCTATTAATGACTTTGCAATTTGATCTAAGTTTATATTAATAAATCTATTAATATTTAAAGATTTAATATTCGGATTTGTTTGTAGTACCATTGTTATTATAGAATATTCAATTGGGTGAATCAAATACAAAAATTTTCTACTTTTATTAAAAAAATTATTAAAATTACGAGGTTCATTTTTTTCACTGCAAAGCCAATTTACGATGCCTTCTTCTAAGCAACTGCAACAAATTGATGTAGTATGCGAAATGTAATCAAATAAAGGAATTTGACCATCTGAAGGTAATATTTCAAGTGGAATTAATGGCGCTTTTTCTTCTTCATTTAATGATAAAAGACATATCCTTATAATTCTTTTATCTCTAAAATCTGGCTTACTCCATAATATTGGAACAATATTTCTACACCATTGACGGTTTACAAGAAGGCAGTAAAATAATGATCTATAATAATTTTGAAGATTATTAAATATTTCAATAAGACATTCATTTGGCAATGCTATCATTTTGAAAAAGGTTCAAAAAACGAATTACTGCGTGTCCCAAAATCGTATGATAGATATATATAAGTTGTAAGGTGATACTGCATAGGAGGTAGACTAATCATAAAAACGATAGATACGTACGTAATCGAATAGCTTATTGTTATACAAATCTTTAAAGCTGGTTCAGGTTAGAATTACTTTTTTGATATAGTTAGTGTATTATTTATATATAGAAATCAAGAATACGATTTATGCACATAGTTACACAGAAATATTAACCAACAATACTGTAATATTGTACGTAATCACCTGCACGCCACAATTACGTAGATTACAGAAAAAAAGTTTGATTAATATGTAGAAAGCTACCCGGACTTTTAAAAAAAGTATTGTAAAACGTATAAAAAAATATGATTATCGGGTTAATATTTTGGACGGCCTTACCTGTAACAGTTTGCAAAAAAAAGTGAGACTCCACGATTTTCATGACAATGATAGTGGGGAATCTCAGTGATTCATATAGCATATCAATCATATATCTGAATACTCTATCAATCATATGTTATTATTTATATTCCGAAAATCGCTTAATTTCCCGGGATTCTACATGACATCATTTTTTTACTGTTACATAAGACTTGGTAAAGTACATATGTATTATAGACATGCATTAAATTATAGTCATTGTATGGAATAATCTAGTTACACATGGGTTCATAGGTTCATAGGTTCATATTTGTGGCCTTTAACCACGGATTTAAATATGAATCTGTGTGTGTAACTGAATAATTCAATATACACATATAATAACTATATTATTGCATGATGTTTGACATAAAAATCCCGTACAATAACCAAATGAAAAAAGCATATACTACATAAGACACGTGCAATAAGTATATTGTTGACCTTTATGATATCAACAACTCGTGTGTAATTACATCATCTAAAAAAAGGAAATTGATTTCTGATTTCTAATTATATATTTAAACTTTGAATTAGAATTGATATTATGTAAATTTTATTTATTATTGCTCAATCATAAACTTTATTGAATATAAAAAAACAGACTACATACAATAGTATTTGAACTACATTATTTTTCTTAGTCATAAAAGGGAATGATTAGTGGTATAAACATAGCATTGAAAGAAAGATAGATAGTACTTGCTAACTTTACTTAGATTATAGGACTCTGTGGTCATTGCACTAAAAGCTTAGTCGTTGAGCCACTTGAGTGATTCATGCAGTCTTTGCATCAACGATCATCGAGCTGTGTAATTAATTTATCGATAGGGAGATCGAAAGAGCCAGTCTAGTACTATAAGACGGACAACAACGAAACCGAAACTAACGCTCCTTACATTCGCTCATAATTTTTAAATACTTACAGGTATTGCCTTAACCTGCTTATACATATAGACTGCACATGGAAGTGCTCATCCTTCACATGCAAGTTCGTGAAAACTTCTCATAGCTTACCCCCCTTTTCATATGCGTTGTACCTAAATTTAATACTTTCTATTTTTATTAAACTCATTAGACGCGCCCCTACCCTACATCACTGGCATCACTGGCCATAAAAGGATACCTTTTTCGGTCTCGCACGTGATATGAGATCGCGATAATTCTAGCCTTGACACTTCGTTGACAAGCAGACAAACATTGTAATAGACTCAAATTTAATAATTGTGTATATAGTAATATATGTGTGATTTGGTCTTATATTTGTGGGATATATTAAATGAAAAGTAATAAATTAATTTAATTATACTCCCGGGTAGTATTCAAGAATTAAGCCAGGTGGGTGGTGAACAGTTTTAAATTACCTTGCACAAGATGCACATGTGAAAGTAGTTTTTATTCTGCAGAGAAGTTCCAAATGTAAACGCACAAGTGTGTAAATAAGAAGCTTGCACAAAGTTGCACAAAAAATAATATGCAATAGAAATTATAAAATTTTATTTCACAAAATAATCCATAGGTTCCAAAGGGAAAATTAGTAAACATAAATATGAGCAAGGTTGAGATTTCTAAAATATTCTGAAAAATATAATAATTTTATAACATTATGCACATATGTCAACCTAATTGTTGTACTTGTCAAAGAGATAATTTATTTTGTACAAATTAATGCAGTTGTATTTTACTTGGTGAATTTAAAAATTGGTAATTTTTATTTTTCATTGCATTAAATTTATGTAACAGAACATTTACGCATAAGATTCGAGCAAAAATTCAAAATAATGATCATGAGAGTTACTCCGCGAAAATAAGATTTGTGCAATAAAATTCTCACCTATTATGAAATAACGTACATTATTTTTAAATTTTTAAATGACATGTGTAATTTTCGAAGCAACATAAATTGAAAAATGATGAAGAACGAAACAACACATGATGAATCGTGATCAATAAAATTTTATCAAAAATATCATACAGCGATAAACAATGGCTGATTTATGGCTTTAACAATGTATGGGTCTGTGGTTTTAATAGTAGGTGGGTTTATTATGATTTAACATTCATGATTTTAACAGTGAATGGGTTCACATTTCAATCATAAAATTTTAAGTTCGTGATTTAAACAATGAATAAGATTGGTGATTTTAATGATGGTTAAAAATTGAAGATTTTAGTAATTCTATATTGGAATGAATTATTTACTATTTCAGCAGTGAGTTGAAAATTTTGACAGGAGTTTGTGATTTTAATGACAGATTTCATTTTTATAATTCGGCTTAAACCATATTATTTAACATATAATATGATTTGTTCCCATATCTTCGCAAAGGTTATATAATAATGAACTTAATCAAAATAAATCTTATTTCACTAGCAAAAATATATATATATTTCTATTTGAAGATTATTTAAATTCAATTTGTTCAGTCTAATGTTATGAAAAAATGTCGAATAAATTAAATAGTATATTTCTTTAATCATAACGTCATTAAAGAGCTAAATTGGAGTAACTACCTTGGTTGTAACCCAAATTTTTATATAATTAGGTGTACAATACCTGTATATAAACTCCTTTAATTTTATTAGATTCAATTGGTTTTGTAAAAATCGATTAATTAACGACTAATCAACTTATGGTATTTCTAAAATATATGACAACTTTAATCATTACTAAAGTATGAGATAATCTTCCTACTTTCTAGTTTCGTATATAATGTGAGAATTTGTTCCGATTTTCATTAATTTAATGGCGGTAAAGTTCTTTGAAAACCTTTCAAACAATTGCCTTCAATTTCTTAATGATGAAGATTTTAATGTAATTATTAAAGTTGGTAAAGCTTCATCCGCTAAAACATTTCAAGCACATTCAACTGTTTTGAGATATCGTTCTTTGTATTTTAAAAATAAATTGCTAAACGCCAGTAAGGATGGAAATAACTTTAAAACAATAAACTTGGATCATATTCCTGTTAATGAATTTGAAATTATTATCAAGTAAGTACTTGTTTTTTTTAAAAAAAAAATCTATAATCAATAATCTTAATTGAATAATCTTAATAAACTTTACGTAAAGGTATATTTATGGGGGAGTAATTTCATTGGAAAATCTTGATGCTTTGTCTATTTTTGAACTTGTGCTTGTTGCCGGAGAGCTTCTTCTTGAAGAATTAACAAATTATCTTGAAACTCATCTCATTGAAACGAAAGCTAATTGGCTTCGTTTAAACCTTTCCATTATTCATCAAAAAAGTTTCCAAAATAATTTACAAATATTACAAAGTTGGTGTAACAATATTGTGGTAAAAGATCCTGACAAAGTTTTTGAGTCCGAAAATTTCATCTCACTTCCAGAGAATGCATTAATCTCTCTACTTGAACGAGATGATCTAAAATTAGAAGAAGGAAGAATTTGGTGTTACATTATCCAATGGGGAATTGCTAAAAATCCTGATTTACCATCTGATCTTAAAGATTGGTCCGATGAAAATTTTTCAACTTTGAAAACAATTTTACAAAATTGCTTACCACTTATTCGTTATTTTCAAATTTCTGGTGATGATATTGTTAACGAAGTAAAACCATTCAAACGAATCCTTGAAAAGAACCTTTGGAATGATGTAAAAATGCGATTTATTTTACCAAATCAACAAATATCGTCAAAGATCCTTCCACCTCGCATTAAAAATTTACCATATAGTGTAAATAAACAATTTTCAACAATTATAAATGATGAACATGCTGCCATAATTGCCTCTTGGGTTGATAAAGTTGTTTCATATTCTGCAACAAATAATCCATATGAATTTAAATTACTCCTTCGTGGAAGTAAAGATGGTTATACTGCTGAATCATTTTGGAATTTATGTGATAAGAAAACAAATATTGTTGTGGTCATAAAGGTTAAGGGCACTGATGAAATTCTAGGTGGATACAATTCAATTGGTTGGGATAAGTCAGTAGTATCCAAATGCTTAAATTGTGATGACAGCTTTATTTTTTCATTAAAAAATGGCTCGATTCAAAATTATATATTAAGTCGTGTAAAGCCAAAAAAAAACTCAATCAGGATTCACGCTAATCGAGGTCCAAGTTTAATGTATGGTTTTACTATGAAAAATAATTTCAATCAAGATGATGGATGCTATTGCCATTATGATATCTACAATGTTGTATATGAAAAACCAATTAGAATGCATAATTCCGGAAATTATTCATATTTTTCGGTGGAAGAATACGAAATATTTCAAATGCATAAAGAACTTAGTACCTAATATCAAATAATTTGTAACTGTTGCTAGTAAATGATATATAAGATCAGAAAAAAATGCATAAATAATGTTGACGCTTGGTATTCGCTTTCCTACCTTAATTTTCATAAGTTTAATGATAAATAACTATGATATTCCAATAAACTGCAAATGATCGCAATGTATATTCATATTTTCAATTGCTTATATTTGTCTTTTTTTATGCAACTTAATGATATATGATTCAAGCGCGATTCGAACGTGGTAAAAAGGTTTCGTAATTTATTCATCTAAATTATTATGTGTTTATAAATCTTTTACAGGGCGAATGAAATATTTTCATGAAATAATCTTACTCTATAATTTCTAGTCACGTAACTTGAAACATCATTAAGACTTGATCCTGCATTCTGACACGATATTATTAAACTCATGTTCGTCATTCAGAATAAGAATAAGTTTCAAACGAAGCAAGGCCGAGAGTTTTAGAAAAAAATTGTTAAGAATGTTAATATGTAAAAAAAAAAAAAAAAAATGCAGAGCTGTGTTTGAAAAAAAAGGTTAAGCGAAATGTGATCAAAAGATATGAAAACCCCTTTAGGGGATACAATACAAATTATATGTAGATGAAGCTAAAACTATATGAAAAACTAAATTGTTGAACCTAAAAATAATAAAATAGTATTTATGAATCTTAATAGTTCTATTCAAAACTAGTCTTGCATGTGGAATCTTATTTCGTCTTTTTTTAATTCTAAACGTTAAGTAAACATTATTGAATTATAAAAATAATAATATGACGGGAAACTCATTAAATGTTTATTTTGTTTCTGAATAATAATTTGAGCTTGAGTTCTAATATTAATGCTCCTATATTGCATTCATAATAATATCAAGATTTTGATTTCTTGACTATAAATATAATATACTATATCGTAATCAATGATTGTTCCAATTTCATATTCGTAAAAAAAAAACTCGGGATACTTATAAATAATGCTTTAGATTAGTGAAAATAACATTGATTACTTAGATACTTTTCTATATGAGTTCGACCAAGGGAAAACCTGTCATCGGACATTCAATTATATTTTGTGTACAGTTAGCTGTCTATGGAAAACTAGATTTTCTACAGACGGTTAACTGCACACGAAATAAATTGAATGTCTGATCTGATGACAGGTTTTCCCTTGGCCGCACTCATATGATAAATTAAATAACATGTAGACTTTATGAGATCCATCCAACATTAAACTGGATTGTAAATAGTTGGTTAAATCTATATATATCATTCAAAGATGGTGTCATTGCGACTAGGCATAAAACTTGTGCTTCTCTGAATCGCATGATTTCTTTAAGAGCTGCAACTAAAGATTTGACTAAATGGTGCGTCGTTAATCAAAATGTGCCTTAGTGAGTTTCTGAAATTGTTACACAAAATGATTGAGCATGACCAAACTTATCCTTATAACCAACTTATATATATATTAGTATACTAAATTATATAATACTTTTAGTTAGCACAATTTAAAAATACTACCAGGTTGGTAATGTAGTTCTTATAATCTATAAATCAAAATTTAAGCTTAGGTTAAACCAAATATTTGTTCTGCTAAAAATTACTCATGACTCAAAAATCAGCATAAAAAACTATATTTTATTTCTGCTAAAAGTTTTTAATTAATTTTACTCTACTCTTAATTTACAACTCTAATAAATTTTAAGAATTTTGTCTAAACCACTTACATGAAACTCATTTTTTAATAGATTTAATTATGCTATTCTATTAATATGCAAATCTAATTAACAATTCAACCAAAAAAGTTTTAATTAAAAATTTTTTAATGTTATAGGTTTTTAGTAATAATTAGATTAACAATAGCTTACTAATATTAAATTTGTAAACATTAATATTGGTGCAATTTGTAATTGTAATTGTCCGTATAATTATCTTAATCAAATATATCAATATCGTAATTTGGAAATTTTTTGTCTACAAACAGGTTATCGATTAGTAATACGAAATTCATGATATATCGATATTTATACTTTATTTATTTATGCTCCGGACTTATATCGGTTTCCGATTCCTAGTATAATTGAAAATGTAAGTTGTATATTGTTTTGAATTAAGATTAACTGAATGTCTTCAGTATTGCTTGGTATACTGTAAGTGAAAGAGGTTGTTTATTCTGAGTGTTTGTTAATGTTAGTATTATTTGTTTGGTCTGTAGCTGAGCAAGGTTGTTAGTAATATTAATTCAGAATAGTAGTAGTTGTTTAAAGTAAAGATGTTGTCAAACTGTTTTACCAATTTGAATAAATTGTTAAGATGTTGTTATTGGTAATAAATATTAGTTTGCCAAGTTCTTGGCTGTCTGTTAGTATAACAGATTTGTATGTAGGGTTTGCTTATATTATGTAGTTAGAAAATAATAACAGAATCTAATAATGTTATAAAATTTTATCAAGAAATACTTTTGTTAATATATTATTAATTATTAAATAAGTAAAATATGATCTAGTATGAATAAATTTAGTTTTGTTTAGTAATAATAGTTTAGTAATAAAGTAGTCACTAAGGAGTAGCTTGTATATGTAGTATTTTTTAGTTATACTACTGCTTTAGATAGTGTTACTTTAGATGTAGATAAATTAAAAAAAAGAAATCTTTAACTTTGTAGTTAAATTTCTGATATGTAGAAAGTAGCAGTTGTTTAGATGATGAAAATTAAAAGTATGAATTTAAAATTGTAATAAAAGTGTAATAGTTAGTAAGTTTGTATTTGAAATATAAAAAAATTCTAGCAATTGTCTATTTGTTATTTTTATTTTTATTTTTTTATAATGCCAAATTGTAACTTATACTTTATTTAGTTTTTTACATTGTTATTACATATAGTTACATTACATTTATGCTACTAGATTACTAATTGTTCTAGATATTCAACATGACATTATACCAACATTTTCTTATATATCCCATATTTTGTAACCTTCATTATATATTTCAATTATCATTATTAAACTACCAAAAAGGCTGTAGATCACTTTGTTATATCTGAATTTTTTTTTATCTTTTTAATCCAATAGCAGCCCATCCGTTTACTATCTGCAGTAACTTCTTTTTTTCTTAAATTGGTTGACTTTGATGGTTTTTTGCTCTTCTTGCTACCAGATTGATATACACAACTATATACACTTTTTAGTATTCTGTTGGCATAGCTGAATTTATTAAGATCTGAATAATTAATTTGCAGTTTATCATGTATTCTTTTTAGATATACTTTTATAGTTGGTTTAATTTGTGTCTTGATCACATATAGTTTCTGCAAGTTTTCTTATAGGTGTAATACTAACTACATACTGATATACTACTAACTTGAAGTTGGAAAAAGGCCTGAAACCTTAAGTTATTATATATAGATATGATGCCTATTATATAAGTTGTAATGTATGACTACTTTGAAGAATATTTATTAAATACTTTTGAATACCTGCCTAAGATGTTCCAATTTTAGTTAGACTAATTTTTTGCCACTGATCTTTTCTGTATGCATCACATTGTTTACTACTTTAGTTTGATTACTTGATATTATTTTTTTAATCAAGTACTCTATAAGTTAGATACAGAGATATTGGTGCTGTCTGTCTTTTGGAAACTTATTTGCATAATACTATTGTAGCCAAACCTTTTGTAATACTGCTGTTACATGTAGTGTCTTTATTTTGCAGTGTTGGTCATTTTTTAGGAATTTCTAATTTGTTCTTATACTTTATCTTAGAACTTTTTACAAAACTTTATATTCAATTTGGTTTCTTATAAGTTATAAAGTTTATATTCTGAAATTTTGCTTCTAATTTGACTTGAACCATTGACCTAGTTTGTAAAAAATTAATAGCTTTACTATTAAATTATAGGGCTTAATCCTCTATTTGTTATTAAAAAAATAGGTTTGTAATTTTGAATAAAGTTTTTGATATCTGTTAAATAATATTGGAAGTTTTGTAAAGTAGTTATTTGTTAATTTATCAAACTTAAAGATTTTTCTTAATGTATTAATAGTAATTCTAGTATATAACTTTTGTATAATTAAAAGTGTAAATAGTAAGATATCTTAAATATATTCTAGAATTTTATTAGAATCTAATAGTAGTAATATAAGTTTTTTTGAAATGCATTGTTAATTGTAGCTTCAACTGTTTTAAATATTTGTTTATTCTTATTTTAAATTTGTAAAAAACCACTTGCATAATAAATGATCTTATAAACTATAAAAGAGATATAAATAATAAAGCTAATATTAGAAAGATATTGTGATATAAGTATTTGCTTAAGCATTAAGTTAATAATTTATAAATATTTTTATTTATAATTGTAATTTACTAGTTTGTTTATATGTAGCTAAAGCATTATTGTATATGTTAGTATATTCTTTTTAATATGCTAGAATAGTATTTGGATTTTTGTAAAAATAATAAAAAATCTTATATTAAGATATCTAAATTTAAAAAATATAACAGATAGGATTACAAATTCAGTTATTGTAATAATTAGTTTGTGATTAATAAAATTGTAAATTCTAGCTGGTGTTTTGAGTATCTTAAAATTTTGCATATAAAACTAGGTTTGTTAATTAAATTAAGTATTAATTTAGTCTGTAATTTTTAATATATATAATATTTGCTTATTTTAAGTTATTAATATTGTTAAATCTTGATATATTAAATCATTTTTAAGTAATTTGATTGTAGTTAATTTGGTAATATCAAAAATGTTTAATATTGTAGTTGTAAAAATTGGTAATGCTGTAGTTATAGTAATTTTTTTTTTTTTTAACCTTAAGCAGTTAAGCTAGTACTTTATTAAGATTCTTGAAACTATATACATTTATAATTATATAGAATTTCCCAATACCTAAGTCTAGCATCACTCGGCCACCCTATTGGTATCTAAGTGCAACATGCTGTACTATCTAAGTTAGAGATAGACTGCTCATCTAACTACTTAAAGCCATACCAGAAGGGTCTTTACCCTTCCGTGACAAGCATATCAATTGTCTTCCTAGCTTTCTTCTTTGTTTGGTTTATTTTTTCTATTTTCTTTTCTTTTTCTTTTTCTTTTGTCCATTCATCTTTCTTTGTTCTTTTTCCTAACTTTTTTCTGATTCAAGCGCCTTTTTTTATTTTGCTTGTTATGTTCATCTTCTTTTCCCATTCCTGCACTTTTCCACATTAAACTTTCTATACTTGGTCATAAAAAGTATTCCATACTATTCTTGTTATTATTCCTATACATCTCTGTGTTGCCTGTTTGTCTAACATCTAACTGATCTTTTTTTTTACTTTGTTCGTAGTTAACCCTTTTATTAGTGCTCTTCTGTTAATAATTTCCTCTGCTTTTGTCTTTCCAAAAATTGCTTTATATAGCACTTGAGGTGGAATTCTGGTTTTTTCAGTTTTTTTAAGACTATTCTATGCTGTTGCTGTTGCTATCTTTTGGATCCTCTTTCACAGGCACTTTTGTTCACTGCAGCTTGCCAAATGTGCTTGAGTTTCCTTTTCACCTGTTTGGCATACTTGACAGTTTGATGATGTATATATCTCTGGTTTTCTTCTGTTTAATTCTTTTAGTATTAGTAGATCATCTATTACACATTTAATCACTGTTGCTCTTCTTGTACTAAGTTTTCTTGTTATACAGTGTATGCCTTTCATTCTATTCATCTCTTTCCAATAACTTGACCAATTATATTGTGTGTTCTCTGTTTCAGGTTCTAATGCTCAAATCAGATTCATATCTCTCCAGCTGGCTCCACTTTGACATTCACAACTATTTTGCAAAGAAGTCATATTGGTATATCAACCTTTTTGTTTTCCCATTCTAGATGGTACTCTATTCTGTTACACTTAATCTTCTCTATAGATATTGCCATTTTATATGCTACTCCTTTCTTTGCAAGTGTATCAGCTCTGTCATTCCACTTATTATCACTGTGACTCTTGACTTTAATTAGCTTGATTCTGTTATTTTTGCTTTTGACCAGGTCTACAATGTTCATTATCCACATTGCATTTTTCTTTTTAAGGATTTTGTCATCTTCTGACCCTTGAATTGCTCTGTTAATGTTTCTTAATGCCACAAGGCTGTCTGTATGTACTTCTATATTTTTTCCTTCTGAAACCGTCAAAATTGCTAACCATATTGCTACAAATTCTGTTGTTGCTGCTAAAGGCCAGCCCTTAAAACCTAATGCAGTTTCTTCTTCTGGCCAATTTTCTTCTTTATTGATCTGTACCCAGCCTATACCTATTTTTTCTCTGCTATTTACTCTTTTCTTTTTATATAATGCTTCATCTGTATAAAAGGTGTACTCGTCTTTGTTTCTCATTTTGTTTCTTGTTAGAACTTCTAATAAGTAAGCTGTAATTTTACTATCTAATTTCTGTTTTTTAATTACCTCTATTTTGAATTCTTCTATTTGTTTTAGGCCAATTAGACTTCTTTCTCCTTCTTTCTATTCCTTCATTGTTCTGTTCTCTAGTATCTGTTCTAGTGTTGCGTTTATCTTATTATTGCCTTTTTCTACTAGTAATTCTGTGACTACTTTCATATTATTGTTCTATCTTATCCACCTTATGCAATTATCTGTTAGTTGTTCTATACTGTCCTCACATCCTTTGCATTTGCTTATTTCTGTA
>CAJVQA010004414.1:0-17606 GCA_910591915.1 Cetraspora pellucida | reverse complement strand
TATATTAGTTATAAAATAGTTTCTTACAAGTTATTTAATAGTACTAATTATAATATAATAAAAATATTTCAAAAAATCAATAGGTTTCTGTAAAGTAACCATACCTTTCTTTCAGTAAAACTGAGAAACATGCCTTTAGGTAAATCTAAGCACATTAGTAACCAAATTATAGAACCTTTCAGGATGTAAAAAAATTGCATCAGTCAAACCTTTCCTCTTTGAAGGGACCAATATTTGTTCAGATCAATGATTAATTACATTTGAAACCACAGAAGATCCAGATGTAGCTAAAAGAATCATAAGAAATATACACATTAACTATCACAAAGTTACTATTGAATAGAAAGAAGCCCCTAAGGTCTGCTACTACTGTGACAAAGAAGGTCATATTAAAAGAGATTGTAAAGAACTCAAAATTTCAATAAAAATAAAATGTTTTCTTAAAGAAGCTAAAGAACAAAGAGAAAATGCCAAAGAACAAAAACTTGCAGCACCAAAACTAAAATTCCAAGTAGACAACCCATATATCGATAACTTAGCAGAATAGGCTCAAATAGAAAGACCTATAGAGGAATTAAATTTTCCACAACCCCAAACCTTTAATGAACATATGACCTTGGACAACTTGTCTCAAAACTTTAACAAAACTGAAACTTTCTTAACTAACATGCATGTCAAATCTTCAACCAAAGACCAATCTTTTGATTCAACCAAAAGTATGACAAATGCTAACTTAATCTCCAATTCAATTGCTATGAATATATCTTTAGAGTTAGATGAAGTAGAATTTACACTAGTTACCTCTAGAAAAAAAAGAAATAAGAGCAAAAAGAAGGATCAGGACAGAACAGCTGGTCCAAGCAAAAGCAAGAAGTTTCTCCAGTGAGCAGCTCCAAGTTAGATCACCCCTACTATGAACCAATACACATAGTGTAGCTATAAATACAAACTTTATTCTCATGATCAAAATCACTATACTGAATGTTAAAGGGCTTAATAACAAAGCCAAAGCACAAAAAACATTTATTTTTTTTTATTTTTATTTTTTTAAAAACACATCTAAGTGTGTTTTTTATTTATAATATTATTATTATATTATATATTTATATTAAGGTTTAATGAATTTTAATATATCTCTAATCTTTTTTTTATTTGTCTTAACTTTTCCTGAAGTCATGCTTTGTAAAAGATTAATTTTATGCTTTATTCTAAGCTTTGCTATATTAGATGCTGTTTCAGTAAAGATAGTGTTGTTTCCCTATCTAGCTTGAGTGTACCAACACCAAATTTTATATATTGTTATTATATGTACCCATATGACTGCTTTTCATTTTCTAGTTGATCCTATATTAGATGCTTGAAAGTATTTTCTATAGTAGAAGGTATTGGTTCATTGGTGTGTTTAAAGAAGCTATAAGCTGTTTTTCATATTTTTTTGCTTAAAGAACATTTTAAAGCAAAATGTTTGATAGTTTGTGTAGTATGTTGGCAGTTTGGACAACTGCCAGTTCATTTTGGTTTATATGTTGTAGACAATATTCTAAAAGAAAGCTCAGTAAGCTAGTTGTCATGCTATATCTTTTTTTTTGTTTAAGATTATTTTGGTTTCCATCCATTTAAACTTTGTAAGGTTTTCTTTTATCTTTGTTTGGTTCTCTGAAAGCTTTCATAGTTCATGAAAAGCTTTTAGAGCTTTCTTTATATTGAATTGTTCTTCATCTATTTCTCTTATTTTGATGTTTGTTGTTAGCTATGGCCATGCAGTATTAGCTTCTAGTTTCTTTTAAACCTTTTTCAGACTATAAGATATGGTTTCCATTTGTCAGGCTAGCCACTGGTTTTGCATAAGGTTTGTGAGAGAGCTTTTAGTGCTGTAGTGTTTTTCTTGATATTTAGTTCATTGTCAATTGTACTTCTTTCTGCAGTGGTTCAGAATAAATTGCTAGTTAGCAGTTTTATCCATACTATAAGCAGTTGGGCATCTAGCATATCCTTTAGTATTGGGGCTGTAAGGCCTCTTTGATCATAATCCAGTTGGAATAATGAGTACTAGGAAAGCATTCTAGAATTATTCTTGATCTAGCTTACCATTAGAGAGTTAATTTTGCTTAGTTGGCCTCTTGAAGAAGGGAGAAGGTAAGCCAGATACCAGATTTTGGATATAAGTAGAGTTTTAGCTGCTAGGATTTTCTCTTTAAAAAAGAGATTTCTTTGCGATAATTCTTGTATTTTATTTTTAATTTTTTTTGTAATATCTTTCCAAAGAGATTTGTTTGGGCTTTCTTTTAAGTTGATGCTATATTCTAATATTGTAACTGAATCTTGATTTTCATTCATTATCTTAAACTTTGTTTGCCCTTGAAGTTCAACTTTGCTTGCATTTGTTGTAAGTAGGATTAGAATTGATTTGAACTTATTAATCCTTGCATTAAAGGCTTTTTCGTATATTTGCAATATTTCTTGTAGTTTTATCTAGTCAGAGGGTGACCCAATTCCTAGTGATAAGTCATTGGCATAGGCAGCTACCTTGAATGTGGTGTTGTTGACTAGGATGCCTCTGGTGTTTTTACTAATAGCTTGTATAAGAGGGTTAATAGCAAGAACATATAATAATGGAAAGAGAGGATCTTCTTGTCTTACACCTCTTTCAACTTTGAATGATTCTGAGATATGTCCTGAGTCCATTATATGGGCATTTTGATTCTTGAACAGGAAGTTAATCATTTTAATAAATTTGTTATCAAAGTTCATTTCTTTAAGCACTAAGTTTATAAATTGATGATTTACTCTATCAAATGCTTTTTGCTAATCTAGGAATAAAACCCAGTGTTGTTTTGATTGATCTTTCTGGTTTCTTAATGTTGTTAAGATATCCAGTGCAGTGTCTGCAATTGATCTTTTAGCAATAAAGGCTTGCTGGGTTGGGTCAATGATGTTGTCACAAATTGGGTTAACTCTGTTTGCTAAGAGTTTCATAAAGATCTTTGCATCTGAGTTTACTAATGATATTGGTCTCCAGTTGTTTATGTTTGTTGGATTATTAGATTTTTTAGGGATTAGTGTAATAAGACTTTTGTTCCAGGACTGTGGAGCATGCCCAGTTTCTAGTACTTCATTGAAAAGTTTGGTAAGAACTGAAAGCAATGTTTCTTTTACATCTTTGTAAAATTTGTATGTTAGACCATCTGCTTCTGGGGCTTTATTGTTTGGAAGCTTCTTGATAATCTGACTAACTTTCTCTTCTGTTATTGGTCTTTCAAGTAGTGCATTTGTTGTATAGAGATTTTAATTAAGTTATTAGTGATTTGTAAAGCTGCTAATTTGTCGAATGTTTCTTCTTTGTAGATCTTCTGATAAGATTCTTTTATATAGTCCAGAATTTGTTTCTGTAGTATATTGTTTTGACTGTTGGGAATTTTAATATTGGTGCTGCAAGATGTTGAATGTTTTGTTTTGTATAGGGAGTAGAAGTATTTAGTAGATTTTTCACCTTCTTCTATCCATTTGGCATTAGATTTTGTTTGCTATTTGTTTGATAATGAACTTAATTCTTTTTGAAGTTCAATGTTGTGTCTTTCATTTACTAGTTTTAGTTCTTTTAGGTTTGGGTTTTTTGTGATCTTGTTGTTTAAAGTGCATATTCTTCTATGTAATTTTTGTATTTTTTTTCTGGCAAAAGGTGTGGTTTGTAAGCTCTAATTATTGATTGAATTATACACTTATGTAAGTCCCAGTTTTTAGGATCTTGAATATTTTGTAGTTCTTGTATAATGTCTGTTTTTAGTTCTAGAATTTTTCAGCTTTTTTTGTTGAATCTCCATATTGATTTGTGATCTTGGCTGCTTTTAAGGCTAAACTCACATTCTACTAGTAAATAATTTGAGTTGCCGAATCAGGTATGAATTTTTTGACACAAGTAGCTGTAGTTTGCTTTAATAAAGATGTAGTCTAGTCTGGTTGCCATTCTTTGGCCACCTTGTGTTGTTTGGTAGAATGTAAGAAATTGCTTATTATTTGTGCAGATAGCTGTGTCTGTATAGTTAGTCATAAGATTTTGACTATTTGTCTTAAGCAGTTATTTTGTGGTGCAGCTTGGCTTATTTTGTTTTTCTCAGAATCAAGGTTAGTGTTAAGGTCTTCTACTATGATGCAAATGCTTTCTTTATCTTTAATCGATATCTATTTCTAAAGAAAAAGACTTTGTCTTCTAAATTTGGAGGGGTATAGATGTTTGTAATTAGAAATGATTGTTGTTTAATTTTGGTTTTGGCAGTGATTACTCGGCTCTCCAGGATTTCTTTAATGTTTGTAAGTTTGATATCTCTTTTTTCTGCTAATATAGCTGTTTTTGAGGTCCAAAATGAATCATAGCCCCATTGCTTCACTAGAAAGTTTCTTGTATCTGTATCTTTAAGATTTGTTTCTTGAATTAGTATTAGATCTAAGTTATATGATTTTATAAGCGTAAGTGTTTTTTATGCTTTGGACCTATTGTTTAGGCCTTTGACATTCAGTATAACGATTTTGATCATTATATTATATGTTAAAGATAGGTGCTACACCAGGCTTGAGTGCCTTAAGGTCGATTTTTGACTGGCAATTGGCTTTGCAAGCCTATTGCCCCTTGTAAAGGTGTCCTTTTCTTGTTTGTTTTTTTTTGTTTTTCTTTTGCTTTCTATAAATAACTATTGTAAATGAAGTTTTTTTGAAGCTTTTTTCATGTAGGTAATGAGCTGTTGTACTATTAAGTGCTTCTGTTTCCCAGTTGGTGTTTGAAGTTTTATCTTCCTTTGTGGAGTTGTTTAGCTGCTCAGTTTCTGATTCTATTAACATTTCATCTTCTGTGTCTAAGAGGTGTTTAGAAATTGGCATTAATTCATCTTGTTTCTTATTTGCTTGTGTATTTTCTTCTGGTTTTTTAGTATATGAATTGTTTAAACTAAAAGTTGGTTCTGATTTTGTTAGTTCTTGAGCAACCTTTTCTTTTGGTCCCTCCATATAGGAGTTGTTTGGGCTTATAGTTATTTTATCCTATACAGTTTTTTGAAGTTTGGCTCTTTCTCTTTGCTCCTTTGCTTCTTTTATTCTTTGTCTTGCTTCTATTAATTCTTTTAGCTCTTTACAGTCCCTTTTAAAGTGTCCTTCTTTTTCACAGAAGAAGCAAACTTTTGGAGCTTCTTTTCATTCTGTTGTAACTTTATGGTTACTAATGTATATGCTTCTGAGAATTCTGCTTGTTAGGTCTGAGTCATCTGTAGTTTTAAAGATCACCAATCACTGATCTGAGCATACTGTAGTGCTTTCATAGAATAGAGGTTTAATTGATACAACCTGGCCGACATCTTGAAATACTTTTAGAATATTGTTGCTAATATGCTTAGCATTGTCCATTGAAATGTTTCTGAGTTTGATTGTAAGAAAGGAGCAATTTAGGTTTACTGGAATATATTTAAGCAAAGTTTGCTTGAAAAGTGAAATGCCTTCTATCACATAGTATTGTACTCTCTTTTTGTCTTTAAAAATTATTTCTAGAGATGTTCTTTTGCCTCTTGATGTATGTATTTTGGCTGCTACTAAGTCTTCTTTCAGACTAGCAATAAGCACTATTATGATATCATTAGTAGATATATTATAAGACTAGATATGTCTACTATTAGTGCATTTTTATTTTTTGAGTAAATATAATATCTGGATAATGAGTTTGAAAAAGTTGCTTTTTCTTTCTTAAACTTTGTAAATAGATCAGACCATTGCTTTGGTCTTGTGCCTCTATTTTGTATTTCTTTTACACTTATATCTAATTCCTTTTTAGTTTGGCTAACCTGTTCATTTATTGTTGTATTTGATGATTGGTCAACACTGTTTTGTTCATATGGCATAACATTCTCTGTATTCATGTGTTTTTGTTTATTGTTACTCAACACATGTTTGTTGCTACTGACATTTTCATGTTTTTGTTTGTTTTCCTCTGTTGCATATTTGTTGTCCTGTTTATTGTTGAATTTTTCTGCTGTTTTTGATATTGATAGTTGCTTGTTTTTTTGTCAGCTTGAAGAAGTTTCTGCAATTTTGATACTATTTTTGGCTTCTATTTCTATTTCTTTTTCTATATGACTGGCCCAGTTTGCTATATGTTTCTCAGCTTTTAATTCTAACATGCTGTTAAGTTTGTTCATTGTGTTTTTTTCCTAACTGTTATTTTTTGTAGTTTCACTTTAATTATTTTCTGCTTTTGCAAAGCTAAAAACTCTTTTTTTGCTATGATCTGTCTTAGGCTTTTTGTGTTGTGTTCTGCTCATAGTTAGTTTTCACTTTTTGGGTGTCAGGGTCTTGGATCTACTGGAGTTTTTAAAGTAAACTGTTATGTTGTATATATTAATTTTGTTTTTTCTATGTTTTCGGGTGTGAACTGGAAAGAGTTTATATTTTTTAAAACATTTATTTTACTTAAGTCATACAACTTAGATATAATTACAATTCAAGAAACCAATCTCAAAAACAAAGCTACAAGAAACTTTCTTTCACAACAATGGGGACTCGACTTCTTTTGGTTCTCTAAAACAGCAATTTTAGCTGGCAAAAAAAACATCAAACTTTTCAATTTTAAAGAATCTTTTAATAGAAGAGTAATTTCTGCTAATGCAGAAATAAAGCAACAATTATTTACAATTACGAATGTATATGCACCACCTAACCTTGAGGAGTGAGTCATTTTTCTTAGAAAATGGATTCCAAGTTTAGAAAATACAAGTGTCAACATTATTGCTAAAGACTTCAACACAAATATAAATTCTAATAAGGACAGAATAAGTCAAGCTGCTGTTCAAAATGATTGCTCAAAAGAACTTCTTGAGAATCTAATATCAGAATATACTGATACAGCAATAACAACATTAGAAAATCTCTTTCTAACCTTTTACCAAACAACACATAGAAACCAAAAAATAGCTACCCATCTAGACTATATATTTATAGACTCTAATTATAGTTACCTTTGCTAAAACACTTGCACTTACTTTGGCAACTCAGACCATCTTCTAGTTGAAAGTGAACTTAGTTTTAAAACCTTCTGTAACTATAAATCCTCTTGGAAATTTAGCAGAAAATACTGGAAAATTCCAGAAATCAAAACAGACATTCTCAATGAACTCCAAGAAACTAAAGATACCTCTAACTGAGATTTACACAAGTGCATAGTACAGTCAATAATCAGAGCCTATAGACCTCCACCTCCTTCTGAGAGAAACATCCAAAGAAGTCATAAAAAATTATTTAATATAAACAACAAAGTGACCAAAAATCCCAATTCAGAAGAGCTCAAACTAATAGCAGAAGACTTAAACTTAAAATTACAAGAAGAGATTAGTAGTTTATCAGAAAAATAGTGAATCAAATCAAATGCTAAATGGATTGAAGAAGGTGAAAAATCTACTAAATACTTTTTTTCTCTATACAAATTGAAATACTCTACAGCTTGTAGCAGTAAAATACAAATATTAAATAATTCAAATAACATCTCAAGAGAACAGATACTAAATTACATCAAAGAAACATATATCAGAAAATCTATAAAACAGAAGAAATCAACAAAGGAGCCATAAACCAACTCACCAATAACCTAACACAAGTTTCATCAGAACATAACCAACTATTGGCTAAACCAATAATAGAGGAAGAAATAGGATTAGTAATTGATAAATTATCAAACAACAAAGTACCAGGCTCAGATGGTCTTACTTATAAATTTTACAAAGACACCAAGAAGCTTATACTGCCAATCTTAGCCAAGCTTTTTAATAGCATAATGAACAATAACAAAATATTAACCTCCTGAAGCAAAAGTATGATTACTCTAATTCCTAAGAAATTAGATGACCTAACCAACATAAACAACTGGAGGCCAATCTCACTTATCAACTCAGATGCAAAAATCTTTATAAAAATTTTAGCCAACCAAATTAACCCTATCTTAACAACATTATTGAACCATCTCAACAAGCCTTTATTGCTCATAAATCAATAGCAGACATAGCATTTGACATAATTACAACTCTCAGAAATCAAAATAACCAGTCTAAGCAATACTGAATGCTACTACTAGACCAACAAAAAGCTTTAACAGAGTCAACTATACCTTTATTCAACTTGTTGTTGAAAAAATAAACTTTAGCAACAAATTTATCAACATAATAAGAGTCCTATTCAGCATCCAAAAAGCATATATTGTAGACTTTGGTCTTATTTTTGAGCTATTTAGAATAGAATGAGGAGTCAGACAAGGAGATCCTCTCTCTCTATTATTATGTGTACTTGCAATTAATCTACTAATACAAGCAATTGAACAAAATATCAAAGGCATACTAGTTAACAATAAGGAATTTTTTTTTTTTTAAAAAAAAACACGAAATGGTGTACTTTATTTAATAACTTACAAATACATTATTATTAGACTAATTATTGCTATTTATTTATAGTTAGATTTAAGAACCTAGTTATCTTGGCCTTTGCCTTGCTTTTAGATGTTTTATCTAAAACTCTGAGACTTTTAATAATCTTGGCCTTTGTAATGTTCTTTATAGCTTCTTCTGGAATAATGTTATTTCCCCATCTGGCTTGAGTATACTATAATCATATTTAATATATCATCGTAATATGAAGCCAAAGTGTAGATATTTTTTCTTTAAATCTTTTATATTCAAGGCATTTAGAATTTTTTCCATTAACTGGAGATGGTTTTCTTCTAGTTCTGTTTGAAGAAAAGTATATTCTTCTTTCTAGAAAATTTGACTAATCTGACAATTGGTAGCAAAATAACTTGGAGTTTGCTTCTGATTTGTACAGTTTAGGCAGTTTTCATCAATTTCTTTGTTGATGTGCATAAGACAATATCCTAGTGATAATGCATTGTTTTGCAGTCTTCAGAAAATGTTCTTCTTTTTATTAAGTAGTCCTTTGCACTAAAACCAGTTAGGAGCTCTTTTAGAGTCTTCTGATAGGCATAGTTTGATTGAATTTTGTTTTAAAAATTTAGTAGCTCCTTGTATTGAAAATTGATTTCTAGGAGTATTACAGACTTTTAATTGCAACATGTTCTATAACCAATTACTAGTTGCAAGAATGGATCCTTTAAGTCTTTTCTAAGCAGTTAGGTATGGCTTCCAATAGTCAGGCCATCCTTTAAGTCTAATTGGCATTTTGGTGAAAGCTGTTGTTGTGATTAAATTTCTTTTGATCTGGAGACTTTGAGAGATAAATGATTTATCAATTTTGGTCTATAAACTATCTGCAGAGAGGAGTTTTAGCCAAATTGAGATGAGTCTGGAGTCTAAGATGTCTTTAAGTATCAGAGCATTAAGACCTTCTCTGTTATAGTCCAGTTGGAATGCTGAGTATCTTGGTAATAGCTTAGACTTGTTTTTAATCTAGCCAAATATAAGCATATTAATTCTGTCTAGTTGTTTTCTACTAGGCAGCAGTAGATATGCCATATACCAAATTTTTGATATAAGAAGTGATTTGGATAGCAAGATCTTTCCTTTAAATAACAGGTTTCTTGTTAAGATCTTTTCTATTTTATTCTTAATGTCTTGAGTTATGCTTTCTCAGACTTGTTTTAGCAGATTACCTTTGGCATTTACTTCAAATCCAAGGATTCTTAGCTGACTGTTCTCCTTTGCAATTTTAAAATGATTTTGGTTTGAAAGGCTAGTTGCCTTGGTCATTACTGTTATTGGTATTAGAACTGATTTCTTAAAGTTAATTCTAGCATTGGCTGCTGCCTCAAATTTTTGAAGTGTTAGCAAGAGCCTTTTCCAATTTGGCTATGAACTGATTCCTACTGTTAAGTTATCTGCATATGCAGCTGCTTTGAAATAGTGTCTAGTGATTTGTATGTCAACTAATTCTTCTTGAATTTTTAAGATTAACAGGCTTAGAGCTATAATGTAAAGGAGGGGTAAAAGAGGGTTACCTTGTCATATACTATTTTCTACTCTTATTGGCCTCTGATCTAAATTCTGCATTTGAGATATGTGCTGTCAGTAAACTAAGAAGAGATCTGATAATTCTTGTAAAACTGTTATCAAACCCCATTTTCTTCAGTACTTAAAAGATAAAGCTGTGACTAATTTTGTCAAAGGCCTTTTGTTGGTCTAGTAGAAGAATTCAATGAGAGAGAGTTTGGTCATTTTGGTTTCTTAGTATAGTGATAATATCAAGTGCTGTATCAATAATGGATCTTTTTTTTATAAAGGCTTGTTGGGCTGGACCAATTATCTCTTTATAAATTAAATTAATTCTGTTAGCCAAGATTTTCATAAATATTTTGTTGTCACAGTTTGTTAGTGAAATTGGTCTTCAGTTGTTTAAATCAGAAAGATTGTTAGATCTTTTAGGAATTAAGATAATAATGCTTTTGGTCCATAATCTGGAAACTGTGTCAGTCCTTAGACAGTAGTTGAACAAGTTAACCATTACTGGAAGAACTTCATCTTTGATTTCTTTATAGAATTCATAATTTAAACTGTCTGATTCTGGTGTTTTGTTGTTTAGAAGTTGGCTAATTACAGCACTTATTTATTCTACTGAGATGTCTTTAGTTAAAGCTTGATTGTGCAGCATTAATACTGATGGTAGGTTCTGCATAAAGAAGTTTATTGCTTCTTTGTTTACCTCTTCAGCTTTGTAGATTTCTTAATAAGCTTCTTTGATATAATGAAGAACATCTGTGGGATTCTAAGATTGACTATTGTTGGGGATTTGAACTTTGTTTTTGGCTGATATACAGCTTCTAGATTTGTAAAATGAGTAAAAGAATCTAGTAGATTTTTTACCTTCTTCTATCTATTTTGCATTTGATTTGGTTTGCTATTTGTCTGAAAGTGCTTGGATTTCCTTCTGCAGCTGGGCATCGATATTTTTGCTCAGTGCTAATAGCTTATCTGACTTTTCTTTAGCAATTTCATTATTAATTTTGGTAAGTTTTTTTTGAAGTCTCTAAATTTTCTTTTCTGGCAAGGGCTGGGGTCTAAAGGCTCTTGCAATTGATTGGATTCTGCACTTGTAAAGATCTCATTTGAAGAAGTCTTTTATACTTTGAATTCTTCTATTATTTTTGCTTTAAGCAATAGGTTGTTCTAACTGTATTTGTCAAATCTTCATTGTTTGGCCTTAGTAGAGTTGGAAGTTAACTGAAGCTCACATTCCACCAGCAGGTAGTCTAAGTTCCCAAACTGAGTTGCAATGTGTTTGCAACAGTGTCCATAATTAGCATCAATAAAGATGTAATCAAGTTTTGTAGCTATTCTTTTACTACCTCTGGTATTTTGATAATAAGTTATAAAGGATTCCTCTCTTTGCTTCAAGCTTACTGTATCTAAAAACTCCAAGTTAAGTCTTTTGAGAATTTCTCTTATGGGATCACTAGTTGAGGGTGAGTTGCTAATTCTATTTGTTTGTAAATTGAGATTAGTATTAAAATCTCTTGCCATAATGTTTATGTATTTAATAGTTCTGTCCTCAATATTTGGAGGTGTGTAGACATTAGTAAACTTGAAGAGTTGTTGTTTGTAAGTTAATTCTGTGATAATAACATGCCCATTATGAAAATCTTGAAGTTTGGTAAATGAAACATTTTGGTTGCCTGCCAGTATTGCAGTTTTTGATGTCCAATAAGAGCAGTAGTCTTACTGTTGTTGCAAAAACTTCCTGATATTAAGGTTCTCTAGATTTGTTTCTTAAAGCATTATTATATCTAAATGGTATGATTTTAGTAATGTTAATGTTCTATGTGCCTTATCCATATTATTTAAACCTTTAATGTTTAGTGTTGCAATTCTAATTTTTTTAATTATAATAATTGTTATAGAGGGAAAGGATGATCTAATAGAGACTCTTTTTGATCCTATAGCTGTTCTTAAGCCTGTTGCTGTTTTCTTGTGGGTTTGTAACCTTTTGCCAAATTTTAGATTTGTATTTAGATGAAACCAAAGTAAACCCATCTTTATCTTTGCCTTGAGGGTTTGTAGATTGACTTGGAGTATTGCTATATGTAGTAGCCAAAAGGTCTGATAAGGTCTTCATTCTGGGTATAAAACTATTTCTTTCAGATGTAATTGCTTTCAAAATATGTTCTTCAGTAGGCAGCATCTGTGAGTGTAGTTCTACTTTCTCAGACTATAAAGATTCTGTTTTAGATTCTTCATCTAATTCTAAATTAGATGAGGTAATATTTTCTTCTTGCTCATCTATTGTTAAATTGATGTTTTTTCTTTTGTCTATCAATATTCATACTAAACTCATTAGTTGGATTATAGGGGTTATTCAAACTTAGAACTAGTGGTTCCTTTGCTTTTTGTTGGAGCAGCTGTTTATTTTCTTGTCTTTTTTGTATCTTGCAATTTTTGTGAAGGTTTTTGATTTCTATTGATGTCTTGTATTCTGGAAATTCTTTTTTAATGTGTCCTGTTTTATCACAAAAGTAACATAACTTTGGAGCTTCTCTTCAGTCTGTTGTTACTTTTTGATTCCTAACATATGTGTATCTAGGAATTCTAGAAGCCAAGTTTGGGTCTTCTGTTGTTTCAAAGATCACAACTCATTGATCTAAGAGGACCAAGGTGCCTTTGTGGACCAGTAGCTTGATAGAAGAGATGGTACCAATATCTTGAAAGCTTTCTTGATGGATTCTGAAACAAAGTTCTTTTTTCTTATTAGGGTGTTACAAAGCCTTATTGCTAAAAGGTTGTGTTTGATGTTAATAGGGATGTATTCTTGAATATTTTGTTTAAAGATTGTGAGGCCTTCAGTTGTGTAATACTGTTGTTTTTTTCTTTATCTAAGAAGACAACTTCCAGATGTATGCATCTGTTTTTGATAATTATTGGTTTAACTGCAATTAGGTCTTTACCAATATCCTTTTGCATAGCTTCAATAATGTCAAAGGTAAGAATGTTTTCTAAGTTATGAATTTCAAAGATTAGTATATTTTCATTTTTAGTATAAAGTCTCTTTCTAGAGGAATAAGTTGAATAAGTTGCTTTTCTTCTTTTAAGTTTTACAAAATGATCTAACTACTGTCTAGATTTTGCAGAAGTATCTTTGGGTTTTACTTGAACATTAGTGTGATCTGCTTCATGTTCAGTTGCTTGATCTGTTTTAAGATCAGCATTGGTCAAATGATCAGTTTGTTTTGGTTGATGTTCCTTTACTTGCAGGTACTGGCCATGTGTTTTGTTTGTTTTAATGCATCTTGATAAGTCACATAAGATGAGATGGCCAAAACATTTTCTTTTTGCATGGCCTTTGCATTTACTTTATTTTTATTTTTAGACTTTGTATTTTTAGCTTTAAATACAATATTGAGATTTTTGTATTTTGTATTGTTGTCTTCTTTTTTGACCTCATTTAGAGAAGCTTTAATATGTTCTAAGTTTTCTTTGTTGCCTGCTTCATTGTTGAAAAGTTCGACTGTTTTTATGTTTGAAGTCCTGGCCTTTTTGACTTTCCTGTTTAAACTGCTTGCAGAAGTATTTGACATGATTGTGCCAACTTGTTTTCATTTTCTAGATACAAAGGTTTTAGCTCTTGCTATGTATTTTGTAACTAAGTTCTGAAAATTTATTGTTTTTTATAAAATCAGTTATTCTTCATCTATAATTAATGGAGAACAGAAAAGTGTTTTATAATAAGGAATTTTAAATTGCCCTATGCAGATGACTTTCAATTGGCATTGGCTCTCCTTCTGACTGGTCCAAGTTACAAAAAATTCTTCTCTGCTATAAAAAAGCCTTCAATGCAAAAATTAACAAAACAAAATCAATTCTTATACCAATTACAGAAAATGCTCATAAAATTGAACTTACTAGACAATTAAACTTTAAGCTAATAAATAACAACCAAGAGACAATTACTATCCTAGGTTATACCACAGATCAATACAGAAACCCAGATAAATTTCTATAGAACAACTTAACTAAAAAAATTAAATCCAAAATTCAAAACCTATCAAGAAGAAATCTATCCTTTAAAGGAAAAATTCTCATAGCCAAAACATTAATCATATCCAAAATATAGTACTCAGCATATCTCTTACCACCATCAAGAAAACAGCTAGGGGAAATTAAAATTTAATAAAAGACTGGATCAAAAATAATTCAAAAATGCTTCTGCAATATTCAACATTTTAAATGAGCTACAAACAAGGAGGTCTTGCAGCCTCAGTGCTAAAAAACATGTTAGATGTCAGACTTCTATCAATTTGGATTAAGCTATTATCAAGCTACACCTTCTGGGCCAGAACAAAAAAAAGACTAATATCTATCAAACTCTCAAACAAAAGAAATATTTAAGTTTATGAAGCATTTCAGCAAACTTCTTGCAGAACCAAAAGCTGGCCAGATAGATGAAAACCCTATGTTATAGCATGATATAGATTCAAAGGCAAAATCAATGCAAACACAATTTGGCTATAGGAAATGTCTTCTATCAAAATAATTAATATGAATAGAGTAGAATTTATAATCAAAAAAGCAATTAAAAGTCTTTACAAACAGTCTACTCTACAAGGATGTGGGTCCTATAGCTTAGCGGTTAAGCTCCCATACCCTCCACAGTCAAGGTCAATGGTTCAAGTCTGGCTGAAGGCAAAATTGAAAGATTTTAGCTTCTATAATCCAATAAAGAGTCTGTAATTGAATACAAAGCCCTGTGGTTAAGTCCAAGTGCAGTACAATGATAGAAATAGGAATTCCCGAAAGGAGACCCAATCATGGAGTGTAGGCACTATGCGTAACAAGCAGTTGTTATAAAAGGTTATGGTTATGAAAAGATTGCGCATGTAAGTCCTTTAGGCTAGGGCAACATCAACATCCTTATACCTTCCAATATAGGCAGTACCAACATCCCTGCATCCAACTTGTGAGATATTTGCTTGGAAGGATAATCAACGGATTGTGCAAATAAGTCTTAATTGGGATCCAAGAAGAGGATTTGATTAAAAGAGTAGTCTGACAAGTAACCAAGACTGGAATGATGAGAGAAGTGGCAAACACAAGGACAGACTGTGATAAAAGATTGGTCTAACTGAAATTGGAAGCACTTCTGATATAGCCAAATAATCTAATTATAGAAGAGAAAATCTTGGAAGTAGGCATATAACCTCCTTGTGCAATGTAAAAGTACCAAATCAGGTTCTGGTCATACCTATATGGAAGTCTATGCGAACAAGACTAGAGATCAATCAACCAATATGAGATAAGATCTGCAAGATAGTATGGCATCACTGGGGTCAGTGTAACTCCCTGGGCATAACCAGAATTGTTCTGCAAGTATTGTTGAATAAGCTGGAAGCTTGCAATACATGGTAGTATAGTATTATTAGAGTTAGAGGAACTCCCTAGGTATAACCAGAATTGTCCTGTTTGTAAGTGCAACAAGTCCCAGCTCTATCATAAAAGGAAGCACTATGTTGGAGGTTAAATGTAGCATCGAGTTACTGTATGACGTTAAAACCTGAGGCATCTGCAGAAACGATGGCAGCAGGTTTGACTTAAGATATGGATTAGTTAAAAGATCAATGCTGACAGCAAATCTGACTAGAGATACAGGTTCATTGTAGATCCTGGACCATTGTCAGAACACCATAAGGGAATCAATAACAGGCAAACCAAAGATAAGAAGATTATTAGGATCAGACATACCTGAGTAGGACCAATTTGGAAGTGATACAGTGATGAAAAGGTGGGAAATGTAAGAAACAAGGTAATACTAGATATAGTTAGATTAGGAGGCAGAAGAAACAAGACCAGGTAAAACATGTGAGTAGGACATATGGGTATGATTTACAGAAGACAGTATCCTTGGCATTTGGGATGCTGCATTAAGTTTGGTAGATATCCTTGTCTGTGTAGTAGTTTAATGTGTGCCATAACTGCAAGTAGTTGCTAAGATAACTGCATGCAGGCATGCGGTGGACATGCACTTAGGTGCCTATGGGTAACTGGGTAAAGTCAGTAGTATTAAATTAGATAGTATATAGTACTAGTAATAATTGATCCTAAAATGTAACTATAAATTTGTACTATATCAAAATTAAGGCTAATAAAAACCAACTGGCAGTGTCACCAAAGTTCAAAAAAAAAAAAAAAAACAGTCTACTTTATAGCCAAATAGCACTTCAAGCAATAAAAGCATATCTTTACCACTTAACTGGCTTACTATTCCTGGAACCTTAAACAAGAAAAAAGATATTTTTTGGTAAATTGCTCATCATGCTTTGTCTCTCAACTACTGGCTTAAGAAAATTGCTCATAACAATTTAGGAGATTGCCCAAACTGTCCTATAGTCTCTCAAACTATTGAACATTTTACACTAAAATGTCTACTAAGCAAAACAATCTGGGAAACTACATACAAATTTTTTAACTTTTCAAAAGAGGTATAACTATCTTCTTCACTTAAAAACATTCTATAGGCAACAAACATAAATGATATAAAAAAATGTAAAACTGCCTTATAGCTATATATCTCTACTATCTATGAAATCTGGTGTTGGTACATTCAAGCTAGATAGGAAGACAGAATAATCCCAATACAATCAATAGCAGATATAGTTAAAACCAGGCTCAATTATAAAGTTAACTTGCTTTATAAATTAGCCTATAAACAGCTCCTTATAAAAAACAAAAAATTAATATCTTCTTAGATATATTAAATCTTCAATATAAATATAGTACTATCTTAATATATAAATAAAAAGCATGCTTAGATGTGTTTTTCAAAAAAAAAAAAAAAAAACTGTTGCTATCAAATCGATTATTAGTAATGTTAAATTACTAATCAATAGTAGCATCATCTGATTGGAAGAAATTACTGTATTTAGCTGTGACTGCAGCTATAATGATGATCATCTGATCAGAACTTTGAAGGCTGTTCTGGCTAATTCATATTTATATTACTATGCTAAAAACAATAATCAATTTAGCTATATACTAAAGCTATTAATCAAAAAAATACTATACTAAATGTAATATATATTTAATTAATTATATTTTTTCAAAAAATTAAGTTGCTAATCTAGGTGAATTAATAATTCAATCATCTAATACATTATTACTACCAGTTCCTGTATTACATTTTTCAGTTTTTTTATCAAAAACTTCAATTATATTAGCAGCTCAACTGCTGCTTGCAATGGCATTTTGTTATTTTTGTCTCTTTTCAATTTATTTATTTCTTCTTATTCTTTATTATCAGAATAATAAAAAGAAGAAATAAATCAACTAGAAGCATCAACTGGTAGTTTAAATTTATTGAACTATCTGCTGTTATTGTGTTATCATTTTTTGGCATATTTAATATACAAAAATTTTTTTTTTACTTCATCAGTAAGCTACAAAATCTTTTTCATCTGATTTATATAAAATAAAGAAATAAAAAATGTAAAATAATATAATTATAATTATAATAATTATAAAAATAAGAATTATTTACCTTACATGATCTTCATAATTTATCATAAACATAGAATACATTGTTATAGAACGATTTATTATTATTTTATTATTAGTTATTATTATTATTATTATATTATTATTATTATATTATTA
>CAJVQA010004413.1:0-17607 GCA_910591915.1 Cetraspora pellucida | reverse complement strand
CCATAATTGTAGTTTAAGTCTGTCATTTAGACCTTGTACATTATGAGTTACTATTGTCAGGTCGTTGCTGATTTGTGAAGGGAGTGGGCTTAAGGGTTTGTGATAAGTGTTTTCTAGTGAGTTTGGAGTTATTATGTTAGTAAGTAGTAGTATCTTTTTCTTATTTTTGTTGTACTGCATTTAATTTGGATAAGGGCAAAATATCTTCCATTCTGGTTCAGAGAGTGGTGGTAGTTTAGAATATGTTCAGGTATTGCTTTAACTGTGTAGTGTTGTCTAAGTTTTGCTAGTATTGAGGTTGCAGTATCTTGGATTGTTATTGGTAGTGTAATGTCGGTTGTGTCAATTTTCTGGTTTTTGAGGTCTTCTTGTATTTGTTCAATGTTGTCAGATATCTGTGGCTTTGCTTCTTTGTTGATGCCTGTTTCATCTATTGTTTCTTTGTTTATTTCTGATATTTGTATCCATTGTGTAGGCAGCTTTTGAAAATAGTAGTAAGGTCTAAGAAGGCATGCAGTTTCTGTTATTCTTTAGGGTGTATCTATTGGAATAGTAAGGTTGACTTCTGTAATTATTGCAGGGTCAGTAGGTAATCTGGGCTTGTTTGTAGGATTGGTGGTCATAATAGCTTCTGAGATGGGTAAGGTAATTTTGTATGTTCTTTTGACTTCATGTATGAAGGTTGCTGCTTCTGTATCGTCAGTAATTGGGTATGTATATGTGTTCTGAGTTTTGATTCTGCTTGGATCTTTTGGCAGACTGGGTTTTACTAAGAAGTAATCATTTGGGATATTTTGGAAGGTATAGTATTCTCTAAGTTTTGTAACGATATCTTGCATATTTGTATCCTGATTAGCTCTGTCTATTGGAAAGCATGCTCTTAGTTGAGGATCTTCTATATCTTGATATGCAGGTGGGAGTGCTGGTTTTTCTGGCATTGGTGGAGGTAAGTTGAAGAAGTGATCTGGGATTTTGTCGAAGCTATAAACTTCTTGTAGACGTTTTTTATAATATGCGAGTCTTCCTAGTTCTCTTCTTTCTGTTATTAAAAAAAGGTGTTTAATTCTGTAATCTAGGTCATTTATATCGTGTGGTAACGGTAGAAGTTCAATAAAGTAGGTAGGTGGTAGCTTTTCAAATTTGAAAATTCTGTGTAATGCTGTAACTATGGCTTTTGTTTGTGACTTGAGTTTTATCAGAAGTTCGAATGGTAGGATGGTTTTTATCTCATCTGAGATTCTTATTGGTGTATCAGGAAGTTTAGTAGTTTGCTTTTTGTTGACTCTGCAATTGTCTTTTGTATGTCTTCTTTGTCTATTGCTTTTTCGTCTCTTGTGAAGCCTTTATAATATGTTAGTAGTTGGTATATGTGTTTTTGTGAACATGTGTTGAAGTTCGTATTGGTGATGTGATCGATATACAGTTTTTGACAGAGTTTAAGATGTATTTTGTCTCTTGTTTGTTTGTCAGTAATGGTTATTTTGTTTTCAGTTTTGTATTTTTGTATTGCATTTGTGAATAGATTTTCATACTCTATTTGATGTTGAGGCATAAAGCATTTAGCTTTTGTGAAGGTAGTAAAGAAGGTGTGATCCGTATGTCTAAATTTAGATTCAATTACATATGGTAGTATTTGTTGTGCAGGTTTGGTCTTAAATTTATATGTAATAAGTTCTTGTAGTTTTTCTTTTGATTAAAAAGCTTCTGTTGTAAGTTGGTAATTTCAGAGTGTTAGATCAAAGGAGTCTGATATTTTCTCATCGATGTTTTGGTTTAGTTGTTCTGTTCACATTTGCATGTAGTCTGTGTTACTTTCTGGGTCTGTGTCTGTCATTGTTTCACCTTTAACTGCTTGGCTGTATATATGTCTAGTTTGTGTATCATTCTCTATTAAGTTTCCAGTACTTAGTATTGTGTTAACGGACTCGGTTTCCATGTTTTGGTCAGGGTGCATCTCTGTTTGGGAGGGCTCAGTTTGGTGGTTGGTGTCAATTGGTTCTAGGGTGTGCTGTACTGCATGTGCAATTACTATTTCTATATTGGAACTATGTGCTTGTGTTTGTATATCACTTATGGTAATACGAGAGTTATTGTTTTGAGTAATTGTTACGTAGTTGTTGTTGTTGCCCATGAAACTGGTTTTATTGTTGGTTAAACCTGTTTGTTTTGTTGTGTTGTTATTGTAGTTGATTGTGCGTGCAGTCATGTGGTTGTTAGATGAGGGTAAGTTACTTTCCCCACTATTGTTGTTTTGTTTCAATAATGGTATCAAGGTCTTTTGACGCTTGTTTGTAATATCTTTGTCATTTTTGTTAGGTCGATTATAAGGAGCTTGGTTGTGTTGAGGTTGTTTCTGTTGTCTGGTAGAATATTTATGACTGTTCTGCATGTTAAGAATTTGTGTTGCTGTAAAAGTAAAGTCAGCTGTAGGCCCTAAAGGCCTTTGAATATTTTCTTTGTTTTCGGTATTGGGTTTGCGTTTCCTCTTGTTTCCTGTAATGGTGTATCTTAGTTTGTTTTAGGTTAGTATATAGAAGGTCGCAGGTTGTCCTGCAGTTAGTATTATTATCCTGTCCTTTAGTTAGTTAGGTTTTTGCGATTTTTCTTTTTTGTTTACTTATTGTTTTGGAATCTACGAGAAAGAGTTTATTATTTATTTTATTTTATTATTATTTTTTTTATTTTTAATTTATTATTATTTTTTTTATTTTTTATCTGTTTCTTGCATCACATAATCTTATTACTAACATAAGTGAAATGGTGAGTCAGTCACTTAACAATCAAGTTGTATATAACTTATAAATGGCTTAGTCAATATGAAGTGGTTAGATTTGAAGAATGGTGTATTTGTGATCATAGGTATTATAATGTAGCAAAAGCAGGAAAGTATGAAGGTCAAATTTTATTATAAGCACAGACTACTCAGCCTCGTAGGGCTCGAAGCCTTTATTATATATATTATTTAATTACATATGCATTCTTTAAGATATTAAACATATTAACCCTATTATCCCTCATGTACCCCTTTAATTTTCTTTATTACTTAAAATCCGTATTTATTATGTAATCTATTAATCATCGTTTGCATCTATTTTCCTTATTGCCTTATTTCCTCTCTTAGTTGTAAATGACTTTTAGGACTAATAATTCCGCGTTACTTCAACCGTCCTATTTCGTTGGCAGTCCCATGGGTCCTCAAGATACACGTCACTTTGATGCCTTTTTCCTTTTTTCTACAACCCGGGTACATACAGCTGTAAGGGGATCATCGTTCCATTACTCAAGGTCACAGTGTTGACAGTTTTTCATAGAGCGTTTCAAGGGTCGTTTTGAGAGGGTCGGGTTTACCTGTGACAATTCTCCCTGACTTAATTTTTCATGTCCCGTGAAAAAAAAGAGGAGTACACACGGTACAACTTTCGTATGCAACCAAAGTCCATAATTGAACCATATGGAATTAGTTCAGAGCCAGTATCACATCTTGGATGTTGGACAACTAAACCATCACTATAACGAGCAACACATCCGATGATTTGGATATTTGTTTTAATTGGTTTCGATCATTACCAAATCAAGTCCTGTGTCAATTAGACATCGTAAACCTTTAATGTCTATTCCTGCATTTATTACATTAGTAGCTATATTCATTTGATCATCAGGGATTGATTTAGTGGAGTTTCCTCTATGCAGTGCATAAGTTGATCGTTGAGAATTTGCCGTTTCAAAACCTTCCTGCATGGCCACCATTTCGGAGATAAATGGCAGGTTATCATCCTCAAATTTAATGATAGTACTTAGCTATAAACCAGTATCGAAAGTCGTGGTATGAAGGATTTGTGGAGGAGCAGATGGTGTAGCTGATGATAATACTATTTTATATGCAACATTATCTTGTTTCATAAGATCAAAGGATTTAAGCATATCTGTATCCTTTTCGTGGAACTCATCAAACATAAAGATGGGTCTTTTGTAATTCGTTGAGCATCGTAATATTGAGGTTGGGAGATCTTTTGTGACATGTCAGAATAGACTTTTGTTCTATAAATACTAAAATTATCTCTAAGGATCTTCCGTGACACTAATATTATGTTCATACAGAACCAGTTATAGAATTCAAAATTATGGGATCAGGTAATTGCCATTGACGAAGGAATTCGAATTCACTGTTGTATAGTCTTTAGTGAGATCTGGAGCAGCACGATCAGAAGAATGTCTTTCCTGAGATTGCATCTTAGCCTGTTGCCATTTTCTTATGAGCTTAGCAAATTTATCAACGAGATGGAAGATAATAACAATAATAAACTAAGCTTATATGGCATACAGTCAATACGTAATAAAAGTTGCAAATTGTTTCATTTGGATATATAGATCTTTATGCATGAGTGCTGACCAATCGGATGAGGATTTACCATTAGCGTGCCAGTGAAAGCTAATGACTGTGCAATTACCAATCCTGCATAGGTGTTTAATTGCATAGGTCATAGTCTTCTTTGTCATAACAAAAGATATCCATAGCGAATTCTGGGTTATTTCAAAGATTATATAGAAAAGCATAACTGTCACAATAACCACCAACTGGTGATTGTATAATGATCTTGGTAAATTAAGTGTTTGAAGGATAAATTCACTTTTTAACACCTTTTTTGGATAACTACTTCCGGCAATGAAATTTTCAGATTTGGTATTGTAATTGAAATAGAAATTTTGAGGGTAAAGGAATTTTTCGGAATACATGCTAATAGTGTGAAAAGTAGGATCAGGTAATAAAGTAAGAATTGTTGGTTGGTATTTGTATGATTGACGTGGTAGTTGCTGGAAAAACTCAGTTAACTCGTCATTAAGAATATATGGTGTATCTTTCTAGAAGCTTTCACCTTTAAGAAGTTTGTTATAATAAATATAATATTTATTTATATCTTCATCACGCATCTTTAATTGAGTTTTGAGAACTGAATAGTATGTTGGGAACTTGAATGATTTAAAGAAATTGATGAAGTCACGTTGCTGAACAGACATGTCTGATAACATTTTCTTTTTCTCGACATTAACTTGAAGGAACCATTTATTTTTATCTTTACATTTTTGGTCTGTGGTTAATGTCATGTGAGGAACTTCAACTCGTAATTTATATGCTAACTTTTAAACATCATCAATAAATTCATTTGCAAACATACGATATAGATCAGGGTTCCAAGCTGTATTACAAGCCTGCCCACTGATCTCATAATTGAAGCGTGTAAGTATTGATATGACTTTGGTGAAGCTTGATAATAACGAGTGGAAATACGTCTTTGGAGCGTTGCAGAATTATCATGGTAAACTAAAAAGGAAGGCCATGGTTCAGATAAAGCGAATCTTGGTTGAAATTTCGTAATCGATCATAGTAGCCAGATATCAGGATTATGTTTTTTATCGAGACAATACACTCGATTACCCAAATATTGGATAGCTTCAATATCATTATGAAACTCGACTTCAAGATCCATTCCAAAATAATTAAAGGCATCTATGAATCGATCCATATTTAGACGGCTGCGTTTAATCTTGCAACCCCAAATTGAATCATCACCATTATTATAAAGTAGATTTTGCTTAAAGAAATCTGAAATAAGATATTTATAATTGTGATAATGTAACCAAGCAGCAATGAAAGTGATTCTAAATGCCCATGTGTTATCCCATGATGTGGCAGATTGTTCAGTTCCTCCTCCTCGATTTTTAAAGTGAATGTTTCATAAAAAATCTTTTAAGGTAGTATCCTAAGAGCAAAAACTTAGTTCTTTTATGAATTACTTCATCAACAGAACATTTTTGTTTTTTTGCAACCGTAGCATCTCTTTTTTTTTCAAACCATGTTTCTTGTATTTCTCTAGGATTTTTTCATAATTCTTATAGTCATTGAGTTCATTAGGAATGATGATCTTTGAATGGATACAATATAAGGGAGCTTCTCTGACCAGCTGACCTATAACCGGTATGGGTTAATAAAATTTCCAAGGCATTGCGGAATATTATTGTAATTCTTGTGTAGACGATTGATGCGGTGAGGATTGAATTCATGTAAATGATGTGTTCGATACTGATAAAATTTAGATTCCAATGCCAATCAGTTTAAGGTTGAGTAAGTTTTGTTTTCAAAATTAGACATGTCAATTATTATGATATTAAAATCATTATCTTGTACTTGATCTGGATCATGGATCAAAATTATCTGAACCATTGATGATTTCATGCCATAGCCTATAGATCTTAGACCAGTTATCGGTTTGAATGGCTTCTTTTCGAAATTGCGGATCCAGAATGATCTTATTAACCAGCTTATCTTTTAACTTTTGTTTAAGTTTGATAGTTTCAGAGCAATTAACTGACGTGACTACGACACAATGTTCATTATTATAAGCCTCAAGGTTATTTGTTAAGATAGCTAACCCAGTATTTGAATAACAATGTTCGGAGTGTTGTAAGATAATTTTAGCTTTCAGAAAATTTTCGTTGTTAATGTTATCAATGAAAGTTTTGTACGTGATATAACGATTAGGGTATGCAGCTAAAATATATTGATAATCTTTGAAAGAATCAATCCCCAATGAGAATATGTTGCACGAGTACTCAGTTATACCAAAAATATAGGCATCTTGTATTTGATCATATTTACATTTAAAAATAGATGTAATTTCATTTCTTTTGGGATGATTTTCAAGCTTCAATCCTTCAAATAGAAAGCGATTCAGATGTGAATCGAAGGCTGTTGCATCTGCCTCAACAAAAATTCCACCTTGGGATATGAATTTTTGCATTTCTTTGAAAAGATATCCCATATTTTGATTTAGAATCATGCCTATTTCAATTCCAGTATCTCGCCAAGTTATTCGCCTATTTCGTTCAAGTTGAACAACTTGATCAATGAAATAAGTTGTTAAGTCTTGAGCTGTCACGGTCCAAATATCTTTTCCAGTCAGAACTTTTGAAATATCAACAACTTGGGATTTTCCAAAGGCATGATAAAATTGATTTGGATAAGCATGATAAAATTGATTTGGATAAATACCGTTAAGCAAGTTAGACGAAGTTTGTTTAATTAAAGTCCTCATAACCTAACATTCTAAATTCACGGCGTTTTTTTTTAATTTAGCAAGATAAGGTAAACCAGGACTGTATTTAATCTTCGGGTCAAGATAATAGAGTAATATCTCAGGAGGTGTTATTTTTGTGTTTTGAAAGAGAGACGAAATTGTTCAAAGAAACCATCAGCAATTTCACCAGCTAAATGCTTATGTTCATCATTAAGTGGAATGTATTTAGGAGCATACTGATTTGTTGCAGTGGCTAGTCTAAAAGAATGTTCTGCACCAATGACAACACCATCTCTGCCAGGATTGGTAAAGTTTAAATAATAGTCATCTACAGCTGCAAAGGGGATCGTCGTTCCATTACTTAGGGGTCGTTTTGCGAGGGTGGGGTTTGCCTATGACAATAAATACAATTCAAAAATTGCATTAATTCTTCATGCAAGATGGCTTCTTTTTTGCATAGGCAATGACAGAGATGCTCAATTACTATTTGAGCGAAGCTGTTGAATATTATTTATATTCGTTTCCTATACCACAAAACATCCGTTATAAAGTTCAAAGCCATGAACGAGCTAATGAAGTAGTAAAACAGGAACTTGTGTAGTTGAACGCGATGTACTATAATATGGCAATGCTAAATAATATGAGTGCTGCCAAGGGAAAACCTGTCATCAGGCTTTCGGTTTAATCAAATATATTTTAAAAATATAATTAAAAGCCCAATAATAGATTTTCTCTAGACGGCACTCTGGAAACAAACTGAACACAAAATATAATTGAAAGCCCGATAACAGGTTTTCCCTTGGCGCTGTCTAATTTTTTTCTTCATCGGATTCGAGATATGCACGTGATACAATAATACAGGATCGTCATATTAATCGTTAAAACTCCGTACATATCTTGGTGGTAGGATTATTATACTACGTAGCTAAATTATCCATAACGATTATTTGATCATGTCGGTGTAACCGTAAAACGGCAAGTCAGTCGCTCCACAATCGGATTTCTCGTGTAACCACTTAGGAGCGTACTAATGTGTCGAATGAGGTGTGTTAGATTTGGCGAGTGATTAATACGGTATTGTTCGGATTTTTGTCTCTCATCGGGGTGTTTAGTAATAAATACAATGAAATACATTATGGGTAATCTAAAGTGCCAAGAAACATGCCAAGAAAAGTGCAACTAAACGTACCAATAAATGTGCAAATAAACGTACAAATAAACCAACTAAAAGTGCCAACAACATGTAAATAGACGTGCCAAAAACCCTTAGCTATAGGCAAGTTCACTGCCTTCTACGGCTGCTTTCTTTCCTTTCCTCAGGTTACGTTCAAACCAACTTACCCAAACGCAACGTCTAACTGAACGTAAATTTTTCCATAACTATTTTTCCTGATAGGTCATACTAAATTTGACTGTCGTCCGACAGGTCAAATCCGAACCCCCTGTGAACACAAAAAACAAAAACGGACAATAACGTGACTGTCGTCCGACAGGTCACCTACTGAACTTTGAATTGGCTGTCATCCGACAGGCCGAATTTGCACCAAGAACAGAATTAACAAAACAACTTACTAACAGCTTACCACTGGCACTCCTTTGAGGGTGGGTTACAGAAATTATTTTTTTCTGGGAAAATCCTATACTCCCTTAAATATATCCCAGCGATTACTAATTAAAACTAACCAAAAAACTACGTAATTACGTCGTTATTCTAACAGACTCTACGATCACCAGATAAAATACTATCAACGCTAACAAATCGTACGTGACCTTTACAATAGACTCCATCGTTCATCAATCAAAAACTACGCATTACTTAATTAATTACACTCCGTGTTCGATTCGAGACAAAAAGTTGCTCCGATACTTTCGTATCGGGCAGCAAATTTACTGGCAGAGGAGGTTTTGGGTTCAATATTGGGTAGACGTACTAGAGCACTTCATGGAATATGTGGTGTAGGTAGTGATGAGCAAATCGCAGTTTTTTAAAAATCTCGAGCGGCCGCGCGGGATTCGCAGAATATAATAAAGTTTTTTCAATTTTTCATAAATTATAAAATATATATATAAATATTATCACTAGGATATATTTTAAATAATCATACATTTAGCATATCCTTGTTTATAATCTTAGTCTTATTCAAGTTTTTCAAAATGATGCCAAATTGGTTTATTAACACCCATGTTATAATAACGTTGCTTAAAGAATGACTTAATAATGGTTATATATTTTATTATAACAAGGAATAGTAAGAACTACCAACGGCAAAAAAAAATTTAAATCAAGGATACGCATATATATTGATATATAGAAAGATAAACAAATAAAAAGAAATGCATGTGTATTAATTTTATGCATAATTAGAAATTGGTCCATTAATGTTAATGCAGGCCGGATGAAATTTAATGCAGGCCATATGATATCCTAATTCAGGCCAAATATATCTCAAATACAGTAACCAGTTTTACTATCATTTATAAAGCTTCGTGTGTCTGTTGAACAACCGGCATTAAAAGCTGATGTAGTTAGATTCAAAATCCACTTGGATGGACTTTGAGTTATTTAAGTGGATTTTGAATTTTAAAACAACTCGTGAATGAAATAGAATGTGATGGTAGGAAACATTCGATAATGTATTATCTAATGCCTTTTTATCAATAGCATTCTTAAATAATTTATTCACTTTTAAATTAGATATTTTAAACTAAAAACATTGCAAATTATATAAATATTATTATTAAACGATATATCCGAAAGTAAATTGATTTTGTATTCTATAACCTATTTAAGTTGATTTCAAATCCTAAATTCACCTACCAAACTATATGCTGTTTAATTTAAGATTTTTGAAAATATGTGTCATAAACGATTTATTTGATTGAGTTCTTGGTCTTACAAACCATTGCTCCAATTTATTGTAGCCTGCATAACAAATTATTTGTACTGCGTACATACGTATTGTGGTGGTAACTCAACTAAGTAAATCAAAACTATGTCAATTATATAACAGGAGGAACCGTTAACGTTACACCAAGTGAGGGTTATATCCATCACACTTGAAGTTACATATAAATAATTTCAGTTTAACTGATCACCCCGTGTGAACGACGGGGTGAGGGATTATATCCATCCATCCATAGGATACGTATCATTTCATCGACAATCGCTTCGCCGAACACCCCATCGCACAGAGCGATGGTTAATATTTAACGATTGTTTGATGATTAATAATTATTGTTCAATATTACTCATTACGCTGTGTGATAAGGTGTTCGGTGAAGTGATTATCAATGAAATGATACGTATCCATATCCATAAAATACATTTTAGAGTAAACTCAAAATAAATAATTAATTGGTGAAGGTAACATTGACGGTTTCTAGATTTTTATCAGTAAAATTAAAAAATAAACGATCAACCGATTTTAAACCTATTAATTATAAAAAAACGTAAAATTCCAAAGTTTTCCCACAAAAATTGTACTTATTTATATAATTTCTTTCGATTGACAACACTACGCCAGAACTATCTTAAAGTAAATATGTTGGAATTTTTTGTAAAATTCCGAATAAATTTTGATTTGCATGTTTAAGATAATTTTTTAATTCTAATTAATGAAATTTAGAGCATTCTGCAGAAGAATACCCCAAACTCATATTAATAAAGAAATTTAAACACAATTTTATTCTTAAACATTTTATAACCAACTTGTGAAAATTTCAAGGTAATTTCATGTCTCAATATGAGTTAAAACATTTAGAATTTATCGCTTAATCATGTAAATAAATTCTAAAACGCTAGCCATAATAGTAGTAACTCATTTCCGATCTTGATTTTCATCCGTATAACGTGAAAATTCTTTAATATATCAAACTCTATAGTTTCTCACATAGTTTAGATTTACTTAGTTGAGTTACCCCGTATGTATGTACGTACACATACGTGATAATCTGATGTATAGTTAATAAAGTATTTATAGTAGAGATTTATACTAATCATGACATGAAAAAAGAGCAATATTAACGCTCACCCTAACCCTAACTATTAAACAGATATCATTTATAAAAGACAAACATTATAAGTTTTTCTAACTATAGATACATCCATAAATTTTCTTAGCCTACATCTATACAAATGATAGTATAAATTACTTACAAACAAGTTTATACAATACATTTCTGAAATACCCGATAATTTGCTTTAAAGTAATTTATGCCTTCTAGAAAAATGAATATGAAAAATTTTGATAAACTTTCTCAAGTCTTTACCCAACTTCTTGAAAGTGAATATGATTATAATGTGATAATTGAAATTGGTAAAGGACGAAATGCCCGATTTTTTAAAGCTTATTCATTGATCATGTATCAACGTTCTTTATATTTTCACCAAAAGCTAGTAAATGCAATAAAGAAAAATGACATCTATTCCGAAATATTTAATATTATAATTAAGTAAGCTACACTATTCGTTTCATTATTATAATGTTTTTACGATTTAAAAATAAAAATTAATAAATAATATTAAAAAATTTGATCCCCCAGTTCTATTTGATCTCTTTACTGTTTCCAATGAATTTAAATTTTCTGAATTAATTGAATCTCTTCAATCTCGTCTTATTGAAGATAATGCATCTTGGATAAGGTTTAATTTTTTCTCAGGTTCACTTCAAAATGAGAATCTTAAAGTTTTACAACATTTTTGCAACAATATTCTTGTAACACATCCAACTTTGATTTTTTTATTCAGTTGATTTCATCATACTTCAAGAAAATACCTTGATTTTACTTTTAAAGTCTGACAATTTGCAGATGATGAATCAGAAATTTGGGATAAAGTTATTCTTTGGGGAAAAGAACAAACTCGAAATTTACCATCTAATATTGAACAGTGGACTAATAAAAATTTCAATTCTTTGAAAATTACTCTTCAGCATTGTCTTTCTCATATTAGATATTTTCAAATTCTTGGTGAAGATTCCTTAGATAAAATCTTACTAAATCAAAAAATTCTTGGAAAAATCTTAAGTGATGATATAATTGCAAAATTTCTAGCTCCAAACAGGGCTGTAACATTTTTAATTTTACTTGCTCGTAAAAAAATTTTAGCTCAGTTTCATTATCTATTTTCACACCTATGATTATTTTAGAGCATACCGCAGAGACTTCTACTTGCTGCTTGGATTGATAAATGTTCAACAAATAATTATTATGACGTTTCAGAATTCCATTTGAATAAGCTATATAGTAATTGGTATGGTAAAGTAATTGTTTAAAAGTTAGTAAAACAAATGAGATAATCAGTGGATTTATTCCCAATAAAAATTATATAACTGATAAGTACTCCTATGCCAAGTTATTATATTGGAAATAGGTGGGTAACAACTGAAAGTTTTTTTTCTTTAAACAATGAAACCCAGAAGAAATATAGTCTTAGCAAAATAATCAATGCACAATTTGCAATAGTTTTAGATACATTTCTTAAAATAGGTGATGATTTTAAAAAATGGTATTGTAGGATTGTTTTCTGTAGATGATTATGAAATATTTGAAATTGTTAAAAAAGTTTAACATTTACATTAATTATTATTCTTATAGTTATCTTTATGCTTGTAGACATTATTTATTATTTGTATTATGAAATACTTCAACTTGAATTAAATAAATAACCCATTAAATTAATTTTGAAATATATAATATAAATAAACGTTAGTTCATTCGACATATCAGTATTATTATTCAACGTCAACTATAAACTGGCTATATAACTGTGCCTGGTGACGCTAGACTTTTAAACAATCATCTGATTTTTTTTTTTGCGTAATGATGACAAAAAAAATAGTAATATTATTTAATGATGTAGGCTTTTTTTTATAAATAGAAAAAATAAATTTTTAACGATACATTAAGTGAAGATGACTAAAATTTCTTCCGAAACTAAAATTTCAGGTCGCTTTATTTGTACTATTGAACAAACAACTGATGATGAGTTAGAAGATGAAGTCGCAAGACTAAAGGAGAGTATTAGGTCAAAGCAAAGAAAAATTAGAAAACTCGAAAGAATAATCAAAAAAGAAAAAAAGAAAATGTAAAACGCAGAAAGATACGTGTTCAATTAATACACCGTAAGCAATCTACTGAGGACAATAATTTTTTTAAAGTAGATATTTTTTACAAAATTTTATTTATTTATTCTTTGTATTTTTTTTAAAAAAGTGCGTAAGCATAAGTAACAAACAAGAAACCAATTATTATCGTTAGAAATTTCGATATGTTTTTTTTATTTTTATTGTTTACAGATATAGGTGGGTTTACATCTATTAAAATTATAGTGTATATTAGAAGTTGGAACCGGTTTTAATAATTCGAGTTTATCCCGTGAATTTTGGGATATTTTAGCAATTAAATTTTAATAAATTCTAAAATATCACAAAATTCATGTGATAAACCCGAATTATTAAAACCGGTTCCAACCTTTAGTGTATATTAAATGCTATTAATAAATTCTAATCCTAATTCTGCTTAATAATTTGGTTATTATTTAACCATTTATAAAGTGCTAAAAGAATCATATTCAAATTAATTCTTAATAGTATAAAAGTTATATTTTTGTTGCATCGATAATTCTGTTTTCAATTCATTTATTGCTTTATACCCAAAAAATAACGATAAATAAATCAAAATTTCACTTAAATTTTTGATTCATGGAACTCACGCGTTGATGTAATTTGATAATCATATATAAAGACTTACTAAAGTGGTAATTCTTGTCGTCTATAATCTTAGTGTTATAAAAATGATATATGCTCAGAAAAGGATGAATAAATAGCATATATGTGGTATTTGAAATCTGCTGATGGTTGTAGTTTTCGTGATCAATGTAGTCTTGGTTTTTGCTACAGACATGGTATAGGCTCAAGTAAGAATAAAAAAAAAAGACATTCGAGTGGTATTTGAAGTCTGCTAAGGATGGTGATTCACTCGGTCAAAACAATGTCAGATTGTGTTATAAAAATAATATAGGTGCTAATAAAGATGATTAAAAGGTACTTAAAATCTTCTGAATGTGGCAATTCCCATGGATAATGCAATGCGGTTGGTGTTACAGAGATGACATAGGAACAATAAAGGATGCAAAAAAGGCATTTGAGTGGTATTTTAAATCCGTTGAAGGTGATAATTTTCATGGACAATATCATCTCGGATGGTGTTATCAAAGTGGCATAGGCGTAGACAAGGATGAAAAAAAGTGATCCATTGGACAAAAGAATCTTGGTTGGTGTTGCCAAAATGGTATAGGCACAAACAAGAATGAAGAAATAATATTTAAGTGGTATTCAAGATCTGCTAAAGGTCAGTTATTCTGGAAGTAGTTACATCCAAGATAAATTAATTTATTAGCTAAAAGATCATTATATTGTTATAGGCTTTTAGGATGAGTTCAGAAATAAAGCAATTGTAATAAATTATTGCTTGAGAAATGATTATACTGTGTAATGTTTTCAATGGGTGGTAGAGACAGATTTATAATTTAACACAAGGTCAAGGTAATAGTTAATAAGCATTATAAGATAAGAATAAGGATTTTAAAAAACATTATTAGATTTTATAAGTTTAGAGAGTCTTTATTAATAATTTTTATTATTTTATAAAACATATTTGTCTATATTATTTGATTATATTGAGATTCTTTTTTAAAAAAGAAAATTTTTACTCTATTTATAATAATCTGATGATGAAAAGTGCATACACAAGACTATGACTCTTCTTCTTATTCCTATTTAATTTCAATCTTTTTTATTCTAATCTTTATCTTTTTTATATTTATAACCTTTCATTACTTTAGTATTTCTTATAGTTATTATAGAACTGATAAGAAATATTTTAATGTCAATTATTCCAAGATTAAAATTTAATATTATTATTATAGTTGCATCTTTTGTCATCATCTTATATTTATTTCAAATAGGAAAAGTAGAATTAATATTTATTTCTAATATAAATAAGTTGGTTCAGATTCATCTTTTCTTTAATTAGAAAAGGTAATAGGATTTCATATTGTAACTTGTATATTATCATATAGCTTTTTTGATGTCAGGTATATATATTTCAAGTAAATTATTATAAGTAATATTAATTAGGCAATTAAGTTACTATAATAATTATTTTTTAAGTTTTATATATGTTCAGTTTTATTTCTAATAATATATTAAATTATTTATTTCTTTATTATTAATTTTTTTAATAAATATAAATGTATTAGTATATTGTCTTTCTAATATTAAAAATAAAATGCATATTTCAATATTTATTTTTTTAATAATTAAATATTATTAAAGTTTTAAAAATATATATTTTTATAAATTTTTAAATATATTGATTATTTTTTTTAAACTACTAATATTATATATAACTTGAGGTTTTCAAGTTTTATATTTACAAAAACTAAATTTTTAGAAAATATATATATTAGTTAAAATAAATAAATTTTAAAATTTGGATTTTGAAAATATTAAAAAAAAATTTACTAAAATAAATTAGTATTAGTTAATAATTTAATCTATTTTATAAATATTATATTTATATAATAATTAAAAATAAAATAGTATTAAATTACTTTTAAAATAAAATAACAGTTTTTATAGTTTACTAAAATTTAGATTTTTTAATAAGTTACAACTACAATAAATCCTTCATAAGTATATGTTTTTGGAACTGAATTTTAATAATATGTACTTAGAGAATAATAAGAAAAAGTGCTTTTATAAAAGTCATATATATATTTGGGTCCAAATTTAAGCATGTATTTAGAGAGAGTATGTATTTATAAGATGCATTTATAAAAGTTTTATTATACTATAGTATTATACTAAAAAAATCATCTGTAAAATACTATATAAAAGATTATTATAATAAAGTTTATTCTGCAATATTGTATCTTAAAAAACAGATAAATATTTTCTTAATCTTATTATATTTTGTACTAATATACTAAGATGTTGAAAATAACAAAATTACCTGTTTTGTTATAGCAATGAAATTAATATATTATAAATTATTAAAATTAATATCTTATTAGTATCTTGTAACTATTTAAGAAAAATTTATATTTTTCTTTAATATTTTCTAATTATATTTTTTTAGAATATATTTAGTTAATTGTAATTATTATTTTTTGTTTACAAATTATATACTCTTTATATTTCATACAAAACTCTGTTTATAATAATATTTTTAATAATTTATTTTTTAAAAATTTATATAGAGAATAAAAGGTTTTAGTATTTTGAAATATTAAGTAAGATTAATAATAATAATGTTATATAATATTGTAAAAACTAAATTAAATAAATAAACTTGATAGTAATAAGTATTAAATAATACAATAATATTAATTAAAAATATAATTTATTCAAATCTAGATAATTTGCATAAAAATTAATATATTTAATATAGTATATTAATTTATATATTTATAAAATTCATATAATCTGTATAATTCAAAATTCAATTTTTATATAATTTAAATAATCTTTTAATCTGTTTAATCTATTTAAAATATACCAGTATTTAAATATTTTGTATATAAATACTAGGAGTGAAATAAAATAAATGTAGAACTTATTCATAAGTAAAATAATATATAGGCATAAAATTTTATATCTTATTAATTAGTATAATTATAATTATTACATTGTTATAAGATTTTATATATAATCTATTACAATAGATTTAAATTATAATTTAACTAGTTACCAAAAGTTTATATTAAGATCATCTATTAGATTACTTTAAATAGATATTGTTAATAACAAAATCTGTACTTTTTAGGCTTATAAGAAATATTTAAAATAAACAAAAAGTGAAACCCAGAATTAATACTATACAAGATTGTTGTTGAAATTACTAAATTCTCAAAACAATTACTATTAATAAGCTTAAAATATTAAGATATCTATATTAATTTAATTGATAAAAATAAAAATTAAAATAATTTACAAATTAATGTTGCCAAGTTGAAAAAACTTGTAACTATGCTTAAATTCAATTATATATTCACATAATTTTTCATGATTAGAGAATAATATTGAAAGTATTTTGAATACCAAATGTTATTAGAAAACTAGAGACTGTAATATGTATTGTATGTTTTAGATTATTATTAGATAGCATTCAAACCTGTTCGATTTGATGTTCGTCACACTGCTCTACAAGAGTTAACCCAAAAAAAGGGTCGTCTAAAACGAGTCAGTCACGTGATCAACACCCAATCAAATTATAGAATTTTGATGATTGCCGGCGAAGCAAAACAAGAAATAAAAATAAAAACGCGAAAAATACAAAAAACGGCAGTCTAAACCTGCCTTGGTAGGTTATTTAAAAATGTCGGGAAGGCAATTTTGCACATATATAACCACCTAAACCCTAAACTACCCCTGATATAGGAAGCCTAACCCTAAAGTTAATCGAAAACTTTATTAAATATGAGTTGCCTCCGCTTTAGACGTCCCCCTTTTTTAGCATTGTTCGGCTACAC
>CAJVQA010004412.1:0-17609 GCA_910591915.1 Cetraspora pellucida | reverse complement strand
GTAAACCCCCCAGAGCCTTCTGTACCCATTTTTACAGCTGACCTAGGTATCACTATGGCAGAACCAACACTTGTGGTAAGGGCTAACCATTAAACTGTTATGCCCTTGTAGAGTTCACTTAGACCCCTGTTTTTTGTCCAGCCTTTTTACCAAACTTTCAATCCAGATAGCCCATGTAAGACTACAACCAGTCCATCAGTATATCGGGTCAGCCCAATATCCTTTTCCTCTGGTTCATTCTGGCAGCCTGGTTAGTGGTACCTCTGGGACCCAAACCTGGAGGTTCTTGCCCATCTGGCTACTACGACCAGGTACTACAACCTTGGTATCCATTTCTTCAGGCTAGCCTTTACTATAGGCTGTCGAAGATCTGGCTACCTCTCTACTTGGGTCTTTCCAAATGGACTTTTTGTTACCCAATTTCAACGGATTTACACAGCCACAAGGACTTATCTAGTGTTTGCACCACTTGATTTGTCGGTTTGCATTCCTCTGTGTAATTCCATACTTATACAGATGCCCCATGACCTCCCAGTCATGCTGGTGCGACTGCCATTACAGATATCCTAACCCCATCATTAGTAAAGTTGTCATAATACGAATATTACATAGGTGATTATCCAAATTTTCATCATCAATGGGATTTGAACACCCAATCTACCACTTGGGAGGTTGACAACCTAAGCACTTCACTAGGTCACCACACCTCTTTGCAGATCATTGTCTGTCTGTCTGACTATGTGATTAATTAATATAAAATTAAAATGTTTGATTAGCTGTTACAAATCAATTTTTGCTTTGGACTTATAATAGTTCCTGTTTTCCTAATTTAAAATTGTTTATATGTGAGACATTCTATATAACAAAATATATATTTTTAAAAGTTAACTAATACTTATTTAAAGAATTGTTTAGTTCCTTAGAAACCTCTATTTGCTTATCTTTATTTTTATTGTTTTTATTATTGACCTATGTTTTTTTATCTTTATTAACTTTCTTTAATTTATTTTTACTACTAATTACTTTAAAAAACTACTAGTTGGTCAAATTCTTTTTGTTAAATTTAGAATTAGTATTAGTTTCTATTATTTTAAATTATAAAAATGAGTACTGCAAAGCTAAAATATACAAATCTTATAAGATTTGCATATTTTAGCTTTGTGGTATACAAATAAAAAATATTTGTTAATAATATTACTAATATGTAAGATAAATTAATAAAAATTAGACAAATTTTTTTTAAAAAAATTAGTTAACTATATTTTAGTTTTTATTGACTCAATCTGCTTTTGTTGTAAAGTAATTTAGATAAGAAAATGCAGTTATAATAAATATTTTATAGTATTATATAAAATATATATAGTATAATTTAGAAAATTGTTTTATTATAACAATGTATCTTCAATAATAGAGTTGTTATAACAAGATTCAATAAATATTATTATTGGTTTTCAAAGTTAAATTTAGCAATAATAAATAACAAAATTGAAATCTAAAGTCTTATTTTTTTTAATATTACTAACTTAAATATAGATAAGTTTAATATTGATAATTATATAATTTAATTTATTTCAAAAAAATGCTAATTTTTAGCTAGTATCTTGATAACCTAATTATTATAGTTATTTTCTTAGTAAATTCTATTTTTATGTTCTTTATTTGCCTTTTTTTTGTTAGTTTCAAAGATTTTATTACTATAGTAACTTCTAATAGCTATAATATACGTCAAATCTGATATTAATTGATTTTTGAGCATGTTTTTAAACAAATTTTGGTATAAAATCTGATTTTTTATTTTTTTAAACAGGAAAGTCTTTTTTTAACTCTACATTTTCTAGATTAAAAATAAAATAAATAGTCCAATACTTATATTAATATTTTTTAATAATATAATCTAAATAAGACAATAAAATAAATATTAAAATAAAATAAAATAAATCAAAAAAAAACAAATAAAATAAAATAAATAATAAAATAAAATAAATATAATAAAATAAAATAAATAAAAAAGAGTAATAAAAATAAAAAAATAATATATAGCAGATGCCTATGTGTTACATCTTAATTTCTTTTTTACAATTCATGTTTATCTAGTAATAGTCTTTCTAAGTGTTTTTCTTGCTAGTACTAATGATGCTTCTAAATTATTCAAATTATGTGGCAGTCTTTAGTATAATATTTTGCTACATTATGCTTTATAATTTGAAGCAACTAAATAGAATTTTATACCTAATTTTTTCTATTTTTGAGCTAGATTTAATTAATCTTGAGAATTTAAATTATCAAGAAAAATAATATATCAGTTTACTACAATAAAAAATCAAATATATTGTATAAAAAAAACAAAAATTTACTAATAATCAAAATTAATTAAACATATCTTTGCTATAAATGTTATAGCAAAGCTATGTTTAATTAATTTTGGTTTTTAATTGATTAACTAATATTCATAATAGATATTTAATATATATATAAGAATGATTTTGTGTTATTATCTGAATTAATGCTACTAATATTACTACCTATTTTTTTGATACTACTACTTGTTACAGATGGTAGTTTTGGTATTCTTTTTCTTTTTAATATTTTGTTTTATATAAATATATATTGTAATAATTAATGATAAAACTATCTTAGAATTCCCTATTCTTAGGGTAGCTGATAGGTCATTCATGTAATGTAGAACATTACTATACTCAAAAGAAACATGGATTTGGTGAGTGTAAGGTGGGTATCCTTTATTACTATATTCTACATTCTGTATGTTCTACTCTCTTACATTTTAAGCACATTACTTATATACTTTTCTCTATATACTAATTACACTAATTATGCTATATATGCTAATTATACTAATTATGCTATATATGCCAATTACAAATCAGCCAAATGATACAAAAAATACAAATATAAAATGTTTAAATATGACTCTATAAACAATGAACTATAGGAACAGTTTTAGCAAAAAAGTCATTAACTTTTATCTTCTCTCACTAAAGTAGCAGCCTCTGCATTTACAACAAATCAACTCTGGTACCAAATCCAATTCACAGTGCTCACTGCAGCAAATACACATATACTCTTAACTTTTCATTCTCAAAAACAATTTCAAAGCTTTTTACCTACTGCTTCAAAAAACACATACTGTACTAAACATCTGTGGCACATACTCCAAACTCTTATAAATCTCAAACACACTCCTGATAACAATAACTTAACTAATATTGCAATTATCAATAGCATTAATCAAAAAATACAAACTATACAACTGTTAACAAACCTACCTATTGCACCTCTTACTATGATCAATATCAACTCTAACCAACTCTCTGCTACTATTAACATAATAAAAAATTATTGCAAAACACTATATCATACTTGTGACTTAGAAAAAAACAGGCAATTTCACAACAAATCAAGCAATATATTCAAACATGCTACAACAATTTTATCTCAAATACGACAACTATGATTAATAGTATAACTAACCATTACACTGACCTAGTATTATTTGATAACATAAAACTTTAGAATCAATAATTACAGAGCCAAAAGAGATTTGTCAACATATCAAAAACCATTTGCAAACTGGACCAAACATAATTCACATAATCTAACTCTTTGAAAACAATAGAAAAATAAATACAACTCCAAAGCTAACATACTTCTCTCATGATACAACACACTATTAGACCCTATAATCTAACAAAAAATAATTAATACAATTAACTTAGCACCAAACAAAAAAGCAACAGAACCAATACTCATCTTTAATAAAATGCTTAAACACACTCATACTCATATTATCAAGCTTTATACAATTTTATTTAACAAATGTTTAAATACTACAAACATACCAACTGCCTGGAAATAGAGCAAAATATATCCAATCTCTAAAAAACCTATTTTTACAGGCCAACTTAACCACACAAGGCCTATTACTCTTCTTGAGCATATATAAAAAATCTTTACAAAAATTATCACCAACAAACTTACCCAAATAATGTTCAAATATCCTATCCTTGATTCACATAACTTTGTTTTTTTACCATATTCCTTTACTACACAATTTATACAAATTCTTACAAATATACTTCAAGAAACATATATACAAAATAAAAAAATCTGGCTTTTAGCTCAAGACATAAGTAAAGCATATGATTCTGTACATATTCCATTCCTTCAACATGCACTAAATCACATAAAAATTCCTTAAAACATATCTCAACTTATAACAAACATTCACAGCAATCACTACAACTCAGTTATTACAAATCTTGACCCTATATTTAGCTACTATATTCAAGATTGTATAGGCCAAGAAGAGTCCATTACACCTTTGCTCTGGTGCATCTATTATGACCTTTTAATTACTCATATTTACTTTAAATTTTATGAATATAATATGTTAACAACATTCTTTTCTACCAATCAACTACTTATATACCATACTTCAGTCCTTGCCTATATAGTAATACCTTATAGCTAGCTACTAACAAACAAATCATGCAACAAATTGTTACAACAGCTAAGTTCTTCTACAACATAGCTAATATTACAGTTAATCCTACAAAATCAATTCTCGTAACAAATTAAACTAAAGATTTGAATCCTATAATCAACTTTGCAAACATAACTATATATATTATACCTTTAAAACAAATCTTTTAATACTTAGGTTGCTGGTTTATACTCTTGGATCATTACAAACACATTCATGACCAGATCATTACTAAAGCTACAAACCTGATTAATACTATAAAAAACAAAAAGATTACTAAAAAACAAACAATTTATATAGTTAACATGATACTTGTATCCTGCTTTTCATACAAAACTATGAACACATTTATGCACCAATTCACTATGCAAAGTATAACTAATTCATACATGCAAGTAGTAAAACACAAAGCCAGACTTGCCTCAACAATACCAAACTCTACTATACTTCACTACCAAATTTATAACCTCTGTAGCTTAACTGATATTTAAATACAAAACTATATCTTATTACTTTATACACAACTAAACAACACTCTAACAGTCCCATCAATCAAAATTATTATTCAACATCTTCAGAATGCTATACTTTTATCTAACAACATTTTACTTACTTCTAACTATATACTATCTACTAAATTTTACAATACACTTACAGCCCAAACTATTCAAACAGCACATCAGCTTAATATTAACATAGATAACCTTCTCAACTCTTGGCCTATACCAACTATATACAAAGGCACCTCAATTGATATACTAATTAAATTTTGCAACAAATCAACACATATTAAATCATTAACTAACAAAGCAAACATTTATGCTATCGAACAACTTACTAATCACACAAACACACAACTAGTTCTATAGCAATGCATTGTATATAAAACACTTAAGATACCTAAAGGTAGAACTCCAAAATGGTTTTTTGAATTACACAATATCTTCTATGCATCTATAATACTATTTATTCATACTATTATCTTCAATCTATTTACTACAAATTCTATTATACTAAAAAGAAGCATCTGGGTTCTAGAAAAAACTAACAACACTCAGATCATAGGCAAAATACAAAAGCTATTCACACAAGCAATACAATATATATTAAATACTATCACTTACTACCACCAGAGCTTTAATACATAGCCCCACTGTCTAAATGTCTGAACTGCAAAAACATTATTACTATTACTAATCAGTAATGCATAATAATGCTTAAAACATTTTAGTGCACTGCCATCAAAGTGTCTAGCACAAAATTTCTCTGTACAGACATCCATGACCTAGCACAACATCATTCACATCTTACAATACAAATATTACCATAGCATCAACATAAAACACCAACTTTACATTCTACTATTGCTTCAACTAACAAAAATAATCTTCAACCATTAACTACTTCAATATCTACAAATAACTTAATACATTAATTATTTTTACTAAATATATCCAATGCACATTTATCTTATCTTTCAACAATTAACTCTCAAGCTAAAAAGCTTTAACTATACCTCTATGCAACCATAATCCAACCAAATACCTCTAACTCACAGGCTCAATTTGCCTAGACTCTTGCACCTACTAACATTATATTCTCTTCTCAAATTATACACTGGCCCTCTATTATATAAGTATACCTTATTGGTATTATAACAATACTAACTATTGTTTTACAACATTGCCAAATAACAGTCTTTATAACACATAAATCAACAACCAACTATATTAACTCACTTTTTATACCAACATTAAACACAACACTTACTCTACAAAAACATAATCACTGGCCACTCAAACTCTTAACACAAACAATAATTGCTCGCAAACACTTTAAAATCAAATGTATTAATATAGAAAACCTAGATAATCACATTTTTTACAACAGAACTATTCATCTTTTTATTACAACACAACAATATAAACTTTATATTCAACCTCATGCTTTGGACAATAAAACTTTTATCTTTCTTGGAATGGAACACCAATAGAAAATAAAACCTGCTGCTTTATTCACCACCTACAAAATGCAACTAATATCACAAAATGGCATGTCTTAAATAGAACTAGTTATTAAAATACTATTCATTAAAATACCAACTAGGATCTAACATACCAATCCATTAATTACAACAACAAACCTAATACTCATGCTACCTATTCTAAGCACTTACAATTAAAAAACTTTAAAATTAAGTTTTTACTAAATAAGCTACCTACATTTTTAAATTTATACTACAGAAAATCTAAAACTTACACCAATTCAATCTGTAATCACTGCACATTAAATATAGAAGATAACTTACATTGGCTTAAATGTTAGGCAAACTCTATAACCCTTAATCAACTACTTCAGCAAACTATACACAAGTTCTGTACAAAACACAAAATAGAAAACAGCAATATATCTGTTCTACTGCAGCAATTCACTTTAACATAAATTACTATTCAACACTTTTTTCGAATACAAGGTCTAATTCCAGATGATATATCCACAAACTGCAACATTATTTCAAGCTTACTTGTTAACCTATTTCATAAAATATTAAGTAATATATATAAGCAAATTTGAACAAAAGATGCAAAGCAGTGCATCAAAATAACTTACTAACAAATACACTTACAGTAATAGCACTTGAACATCTAATTACAGACCAAGCAGCTAAAACAAAATATGAAAAATGGGCAAATATTTTTTCTACTACAAATATATCTACTTCTTATATAGCAACACTAAACCTAGAAGAGGTCTGATAGCCTACTCTAGTAGAGTTTTAGGCTAAGAATAAATTAGTCTTAGCTATAGGTCTCTGTAATAATTTATATAAAATGTTTTAATTAATGTAATTCCAAATTGTTCAATAAAGACTGAGGCCAGACCTCACTTTATAATAAAAAAAAATATATACTAATTATACTAATTAAGCTAAATATACTACATTTGCTACATTTATTAATTATGCTAATTATGCTACATCTACTAATTATGCTCTATGTATATGCTATATCTAATAATTACTGCATATTATTATTTTATTATATGATCTAATTTAAATAAATATCAATGATTCTATTTTAGATCACAATAATATATAATTTACTAATGAAAAACCAAACTAATTAAGATGTTTCAAACCATATATTAATTAGTATTACAAAGTTTTAGCAATAAAAATAAATTAGCCTATACTAGTGCTTTGCTAATTATTATATAATTTAAAATTTCTAAATAGTTTGAGTACTTCTATAAGTTTGTCTAACAATATATAGAATTCAGATATATTACTTCTTGGCAAAAATGAAGATAAAGATGAAAAACTATGTCTTCTTTTTCTGCTACTTTTAACTATTATTTTTTCTAGAAGCCTGCCTTTTTTTTTAGATAAAACTGTACAATTATAATTCATTTATATACTATTAAAAGAAGAATAAGTTGCTTATAAAGAAAAGATAAAGAATTATAAAAAAAATAAAAAACTTGTGAAAGATAAAAGAACTATAAAAGAATCAAAAAATCTTATTTTTTTAATATTTTTAATAATTTATTGCTAGCAAAATTAATTGATGAAGTATAAAATAACCAAATAAATATTATTATTATAGATTTTATAATTTTTTACCTATGTGATGTATTACTACTTATAAGAGCATATATAATGTTAAATCAAAATAATAATACAAATGCATTAATTTAAGATTAAAATTAGCATTAGACTAGAATTAGACATAATTTTAGAAAAAGAGCTTTTAATCTAAAATTTTGCAAAGAATTTTTTTAATTAGAACATAATATGTAGTTTTATATGCAAAATTTTGAGTTACAGATGATTATTCAAAAAAGACAATGTTTTGCTTCAATTTTACATTACACCTAATCTTGCATTCTAATTAGTCAATTAAGAGTAGTGATATATCACTATTGTGATAAATTACAATATCTTATTATTATTACTATATTTTAAACTTTATTATATAAATACCTGTTTTTACTAATTGTTTTTTATTTTTGGCAATGACTTAATTTTGAATACAGTTAAGAAATAGTCTTCAAATATTAATTAATAAAATAGAAAAATAATGCATACATTTATTATCCACTTTACAAAAATAAATAGTATATTTGTTTTGTATTTTTTTTAAATATTAACAGTGAGCCTATACCTTTAACTTTATTAAAATTTAATTGAAGTTTTTACAAAGAAAAGCTTGCTTTTAAATTACATATGAAGAATAAAGACTTAGACATTTTATCTGTGACCTAAACCTACAAAAGTGGCTAAGGCTCACCTAGATTTGGGTTTGAGTAATAATATATAAAAAGGAGTATGATATTTAATCCATTGGATAATCCAAAGATCAATTTTAGTAATAATTTGTAGTATTGAAATAGAAGATAAAGGTAGACTAGAAGAATAACTATGAGTTGAGCTAGTAAAAAGTGTAGTATAGAACAGTACAGAATGTGAGATACAGTATGGAATCTATATTTGTTTGTATATTTGTTGGTTTTAGTAAAGAAGAAGTTTGATAGAAAGGGTAGTAGTAGTATAATAAGAAATAGAAGCATTGTAAATAGTAGAAATAAGATCAATAAGAACTAAATCAAATAGGATAGAAATAAAAGAAAATATATATGAAGAGTTATGCAGTTTAAAACTATTAAGGCTGAGAATTTTAGTATATAAATCAGAGACAAGATTGGCAGACATATCAAGATTGGTAGTATTAAAAATACTATTAAGAGAATTAGAGATTAAGTAGTAGATGGTTTGGGTTGATGGGCAGTTAACTCAATGAAGTGGAGAGCTAGTTTGATTGCATCAATGACAGGAGAAGGAAAATGAAGAATTATGTTTATGGAGAGTATAAGAAACAGGAAGTTCATCTGTAAGGATTTTAATTCAAAAAGTTTTCAGAATAGATAAATAGAAGCTGTGAGCAAAATTAGAAATTTTTTGATTATTGTTGATATAAAGTTATGTAGCTTCTCAGTTAATGTCAAATGCAATAGTAGACTATTGTTAAAAATGATGTTAAAATGTCCAAAGTATTATGATATGAGCTTGGTATGTAGTTTGAATAGAGTGTTAGATAGAAATTTTAATAAAAAATTTATTAATATAAGGAGTATAGTTGATAAATAGTATATTTGTACTTATTTTAATATCAGGTATTTATTAGAAATCCTGATATTAAAATTTGGTTTATTATTAATATTAGGAATTTTAAAAATTCTGATATTAATAATATTTCTTTAATATCAATATTATTTTATTTTAATAATTTTTTTATATTAAATTTATTATTATTGCAATTAATATTAGAAATTTTATTATTAAAATTTTAATATTAATAGTCTTTATTTTTCTTTTTAATAATGAATATAACATTGTTCATTTTTTTTTAATAGTAAATATAAGTTATATAATAGATAAATAAATAATTAAATTTTTGTAATTTATTTGTTATATAAAAATAAATCTTTATTAATTGTTTTATATTCAATAATAGTATATCTTACTTTAACTTTAATGTACTTACAACTTAAGATCTAGGTTAGATATCTACTTTATTTGTTATATAAAATAATCATTCTGTGATTCTTTAAATCACAGTATAATCAAGTAAAACAGTTTATTAAGCTTATACATATCAATATTTATATTAATGTAATAATAATAGCTTGTTATACTATATTTATACTATTAATATCAGAATTAATGTTTAATAAAAATTAGATAAAAAAATGAAATATTATTTGATGTAATATATAATTTATTTGCTATATTTTTATTTCTATATAAATATTACTAATAATACTAAAATTTAATAATACTTAAAAAAATACTAATAAATTGATATATATAATATATAATATATTATTATAATAATAAATAATATATATATAAGAAATAATAGAATTATGTTTATTAAACAAATTACAACAGCAAACAACTTACACTTTCTTCTATAGAATAATATATATCTGCAAACAAACAAATCTACACAAGACTGTTAACTAACATAGTTTACACAAATCACTTCTTTTAATCAAAACTACAAGATTACTACAACCTGGTCTCATTTAACTCTTTTTTTCAAAAACTTCTTTATTAACTCAATAAATCTTCTTCTTTTTACCTCAACTCATTTCTTTTTCTACAAAATCTTCTATAATAATAATCAACAAATCTTTATTTCACAACAAATCTATTCTCAACTACCCAATTTCTACAAACTTAATAATCACTTATCTGGATTTATTATAATTACTTCTGCTTTACTTTCAATAATTTCAAACCTTCAGTTTATTAGTATTCTCTACAATTAACTTAAACTCATTAAAAACTTATTACAAATTAACTTTAATAAAATTTTTTTACTTATCTATATTAACAATCATATATCTCTTTAACTCTTACCTCTTTTTTATTTTTCAGTAAACCTAACTTCTCCTGAAATACAACACATTTAGCAAATTGTTAAATCAACTTTATATAAAAATCAATTAATCAAACTTTACTTTTCAATCAGAAACTCTAACTTAGACAATCTAATTTTTTATACTAATGGTTTTATTCAAGTCTGTTAAACATCAAATATTAAATCAGATATAGGCTGGATTTGCAAATCAAATACTAATATAAACTTTAATGCAAGTACAAAATCATATACTGATATTAATCATACTAAACTTGAAGCAGTTCTATCACTTCTCCTAGTTATACCATCAAACACTACTGTAACAATTCATCTCGACAACCAAACAGCAATCAAAAATCTACAATATATCTTCTTCTTAAAACAATTATATATTAAAAATTAGGATATTATCTCTTTTATTAATTATTTCAAAACTCTTAAAAATCTTAATATACAATTTTTAAAAATTAAATCATATACAAATTTATTTTATAACCAAGAAGACTTCTTAGCCAAATAAGGAATTTCAAACCTATTTTTGAACTATTACTGCCAATTACTTCAACTTACTTTCTATAGAATAATCATTTTATATTATTCAAAATTTGTAATTTTATTAAAAATACTATTACAATTTAAGAACTTTTATTCTGGTTTACACTTAAACATTTTCAAAATATACAGAAACTAACTGGGCTCTCAACTTTTAAATAATTAAATTCATAAAACATAATACTCAAAAATACTCTTTTTATATTAAAATTCTTACAAACAACCTGCCTACTATAGAAAATCTTAATATATGCTATTTTTATCTCTATACAACATTAATATGCTCCTAATATATAAACTTTAAAGACACACTCCATCTCCTTCTCTGTGCAAGCAATAATATTAATATAAACTAAGCAATTTTCAATACAATTCAATTAACAATTATTTTACTTTAAATATCTAATAGCTTAGCACTCTCTATTTTTAATATTATTATAAACTTCACAGCCAATGTTATCAATTCTAATTACCAATCAATTTTATATGCCATATCTGACACTTTTTCTATACCAACTTACAATAATATCAAAGCTTTTTAAACAAACAAACAAATATTATTTTGATCAATTTTGCAAACAATCTTTTTATCTGATACTATTAAGACTTATGATTTATATACAACATATCTTAACATTAATGAAAACTTGCTCAAAATATAATTACTAAAACTAAATATACAAAATTTTATTTCTCAACAATATTTACTTCTACTAACAATTTCTTAAGAGTTATACAAACTTTTAACACTACATCTGCTATTAACAAATAGCTCTTACAAGGTTTTACTCTAACTACATGTTTTATATAATATCTTAACTCTTATCTAAGGTTTTCTCTAACTTATCCTAGCTAGAAAATAATTTGAAACAATTATCTATAGCACTCATTAGAAAATAGAAGATATAATGTCACATTAGGTGTTTATTTTTTAGCAACACAAATGTAGTTTAGAAATTTTTATTTTAGAAATTTTTTTTTGTAATTAAATTTTTTATTATATTTTAAAGTTTCTACTATGAAATAATATAAATAAAAAATAAAATAAAATAAATAATAATAATAATAATAATAATATATATATATATACAATGACAGCTTTTTTATAAGTTATATGTAATATGTTTATAATTTTATTTAAATATCTTAATAGTTTAGAGTGTAATGACCTAGTGAAATAAATAGGTTGTCAACCCTCAAGTTGCAGATCTAAGGTTCAATTCCACAGATGACAAATTTTGAAAATTATATCTGCATTATAATAACTGTCTCTTGCTGATCAGTTGGGTTTTGAACATCTGTAATTTTAGGTACACCAAGTTGGGTTTCACTTAACATTAGAAGCTCAGAGCATCTATACAAAGTGTAATATCATACATATAGAAAAAAATATAAAAAATCAGTGTTGTATAAGGCTTTGATGCAAACTCATAATAAGATTACTAGGCATAGAAGGCTAAGAAACTAAGAAGACAAAAACCTACTTGAAAATCCTAAGTAAAAAGGTAGCACAAACTTTTGATAGTACTATTGGACCAATGGAAGCTCATAAAACATCTTTATAAAAACTGTCAGATAAACTGGATAACAAGATGTATAAAGAAGCATATGACCAACTAGGTTGCCAAAATCGCTAAAGAAAAAGAATACATAAGTATACCATACCAGGTCATCTGAATTGGAAGTTTGGAAAGTTAGTTAGTTCTGAGTTGTAGCTAATAGAAAATGAAAAAGAAGAAGTTGAAAAGATGAGTACTAGGGTTTGAATAAACTTTAAAAGAGTAATAGCAGTTTAAAGAGTAAGCCTGACTTCAAGTATTAGTTTCAGCCATAGTGTCAAACCAGGTTAGTAGTAAAAAAGAATACAGCTTGCTTTGATAGGTTTATCTTGAGGATAAAAATAGTCTAAGAATTATAGTTCTATAGTTAAAAGTGAATAGATCTGGGTTTGTGATCTAGTGAAATTAATACTAGAATCAGATCAAAGAGTTTAAATAAAACATCTAAGCAGGAGTGTTAGGTATAGCAACTGATAGAGAACCTTTGAACAGACTTTTTAAATAGGTAATATAGAAAAGTTACATATGTAGCTAGTTGTACACTCATCTGATAGTTTAATATAGATACATCTATATAAAACATGTATTTGATATAAGTATTAATAAAAAGCTATGACCAAAAAGGTCATCTTAATACTAAAAAAAAAATATCTTAATAGTTAATACATTTAATATTAATATAATAAAAATATAAATGATCAGACAAGCACAACTCTTTCTACCAATTACCAAAACACAAAATCTGCAGAAACAAAAATCAAGACTAACAAAAAAACCACTGTCAGAACTGTGCTCAAAGACTTAACAAAATAGAAAGAGCTGCAGAAATTGAACTAACAAGTAAAACAGCAAAAGAAAACAAGCAAAGAAGCAAGTAAAAAAAAAACAAACTTTCCAAACAAACCTCAAAAAACAAAATTTTAGGGAAATAGCTTAGACCTGGAATTACAGATCTGTTTAAAACACGTAAGCATATGAAAAGACAAACAAACAAGCATGTACAAATATAGACAAAGTAAATATATAAGTATTATAGAGTGCATATAATTGTAAACAAAGCAGTATAGAACACAGCCACAGATGATACAAGCAAAAGCAGAAAAGTCAATGATGCTAAAATTGGTAAATGAAAGAGCAGAGGCAATACTAAAGCTTACAAGCAGCAAAGAATTAGAGCAAGAACTAGCAAATAGAGACAACCATTTCAATGTAAGAGATATAGTGGCAGCAGCACTATGAAAAACAGATTTAATAGAAACAGTAATAATAAGTAAAAAATATGAAGCAATAATTAAAGTAGACATAAGAGATCCAACAAGTATAGAAAAATAGGCAGAAGAGATAAACTGCACAAGCCAACATCTATTAGCAGTGCAAAGTATAAGAAGCAAAAAAGTCCAAATAGTATCAAAAGAGAAAAACAATACATTAGAATTGTACATAGAGAAAATGAGACAAAAGACAGAAGCAGTAGACATAATAATGAATGAAAAAGAGATACAACAAAATACAAGTTTAGAAGAGAAAAAGAGACAAAAAAGAAAGAAAAACAAAGAAGTTACAAATACAAAAACAACAAGCATGAAGATTGAAGAGACAAAAATAGACAACTATATAGAAGAAGGAATAAAGACATTGAAGACAAACATAATGCAAGAAGACTATAAAGATATCATCATGGCAATTAGAAACTAAGAAGAAACTGAGATAAAGGAAAAAGATAAAATTCATAAAACTGAACAACATAAAAACAGAGATAAGATTATAGAGAAACCACTAGAATGATGCATTTAGTCACCTTTGAACAGAAAATGCAGTAATGAAAGAATGTATGCAACAAAAATACCAGCATACAATGTACCAAGTAGTTCACAAAAAGAAAGAACAAAATTCATTAACAGATTGCTAGTATTAACAAATATGTTAAAGAGGTCAAAGAAATGTTTAAAAGAGGTAATACTTGGATTATTGTTACATTCAACTGTAAATATGACAGAGAAGAAGCAATCAACAAAATCCAAAAGAAACATGATGATTGATTTAGAATAATTCCGGACATAGACAAATTAAAAGAAGAGAAGACCAAAAAAAGTGAAAAGTCAAAGCAAAAAGAGGAGCTGATAGAAGAAAAGAAGAATAAAGAAGAAGCCAAAAGAACAGAAAACAATTTATACAACCAAGGAAAAGGAGACATAGATAAAGAAAATAAAGAAAACACAGTAGCAGTAACAGTATGGAACTTGCCAAAGGAGATGACAGAGTATGAAGTTAAGTACTTAGTAAGAAAAATAGGTAAAGTAATAGAATGCAAAATCTGAAGAAGTGTATACAGAATAATGGCAGTAATAAAAGTAAAAAGAGAAGAAGAACAAGCATTTCTATAGCTAATTCCTTTAAGAAATGAAAAGTTAGCAAGAATGATAATAGGTGAAAAAGAAGAGGAAAAAAAAGAAGAGGAAAAAAAAGAAGAAAGAAATCAATTTACAGCAAAACTGATAGGAATACCAAAAGGAATCTCTGAACTAATTTTACTACAAGAGCTTAAAACCAGAAAGGCAATAGCAGTATATATTCCACCAAACAGATGGGGAAGACCAAGGAATTATGCAGTAGTATTATTTAAAAGTCAGAAAGATATGAATATAACTACTAGGAAAAAGGTTTGGTACAATAAAGTCTCAATGTTCTGGGAAGTCAAACCAAAAAGATTAAATGATTAACTATATAAAGGCAACAACAAGATACAAAAGATGCAAAAGAAAGAAGAAATGAAAGATCTCAACTCAGAAAAAGAACATACAAACTCAAAAGAGTACATAAAGAGGAATAAATATAGCACAAGACCAAATAATATAAGAAATAAACAAAAAAACAGAAGCTATCAGAACAAAAGAAATAGAAAAGAAAATTCAGCAAGTATAGACTAGGAAGAAAATAGACCAAGAAAAAAAGCTAGAAGTATAAGAAAAGCACAAGAGCAGGCATTAGACATGAAAAACATATTAGATCAAATACTAGAAAGACTAGAAAAATTGAAAATAGCTTGAGAAAGGGCAGGGAAAGCTCAACCAGATTACTCCTGAAGGTGCTACAGTTGAATTAACAAGAATAGATGAGGAAGTTAAGAATTTTCTGTGAAGAAAAAGAAAAGTTTTTGAAAAAAGAATAATATTTCCCCATTCAAAAGAGAAGGAATGCAGAAAAGGGAAAGGAAAAGCAATTAATACAGAATTTATTACAAGACCAGTTAAAAGAGAAGTAGAAAGAAAGGAAAAAAGAGATAAAAGTAGCATGCCACAATATCAATAGACTAAAAACCAAAGGTAGGAAACTGAAAAACCTGCTTGGCTAGGCAGAAGAAAAAGAAATTACAATACTGAGAATTACTAAAACAAATCTTGCAGAGAGAGAAGAAAAATTTCTACTACACAAAACAACAGAAAGATATGTTGGTTTTTAGAGTAGCACAGCAGAAGACAAAAAAAAAGGATCAGGTGTAAGGGTGCTAATAGAAGAACAATAGACAAAACACATAGGCATGATCAGGAAGATAAATGAGTATATAATAGAAATTATACTATACTTCAAGCAAATAGAATTAATAGTAATAGGAGTCTATATACCACCAAGTGACAAAGAAGTAAGAAGAAGCATCCAACAAAAAATAGTTGAAATTATTACAAAGAAGAATAGACGAACACAAATAATAATTATGGAAGACTTTAATCACACAGTGAACAATATTCTAGATAGGCAGAACCCACAAGCTGCAAACTATAAAAGATTACCATTATTTAGTTGGATAAAGAGACAAGACTTGTATAATACATATAGAGAAATGCACCCAATAGAACAAAGATACACATGGTCAAACTCAGAAACAACAATAAAAATTAACTATATATAGGTATTAGAAGGACTGGCCTCAGGTCTACAAAGAGCAAAAATTGAAGATATAGAAGAAATCACTAAAAGTGATCACAAGATAGTTACAGCAAAAATATAAATAAGACACATGATTGCAAAAAATAACAAGGCAAAAGTCAAAAGAAAGGGCCAATTAAAAACAATATATCTTTATGATAAAGCAAAAGAGAAAGAGTAAAAAAGTTATACACAAGAGATACAAAAGTGATTAGAGATGAAAGAAACTTTAAGAAACATACAAAGAGAAGAACAAGAAAAGAAAAAAAAAAATACAAAAAATTAACAAAATATAAGATATAATAGAAGAGGCAATTATAACAGCAGCAAATAAACATATACCAAAGAAAAAGGTTTACAACACAATGATAAACAGAAAACATAGCCAAAAAGATCAATAGCAAGAAAAGATTATTGTAGAACTTCAAAGACTAGTCAAGTATGCAAAAACAAAAAGAGAACAGAAAGTAATAGAAGCAGATAAAAGCAAAGTGAATGAAAATCTCAAGATGCTTAGCAAAAAAGTTGGTGCAAGACTACCAAAAATCCAAAGACAATGGTCCAATGCTTAGATAGAAGACATAAAAGGCTGGCAGAAAATCTTGCAAGAAAAAAAGAAAAAAGAATGAGAACAGAAACAAAGAAAAC
>CAJVQA010004411.1:0-17609 GCA_910591915.1 Cetraspora pellucida | reverse complement strand
GCAGTCAGACGAGCAGTCTATCTCTAACTGGGATAGTGCGGCAGGTCGTACTTAGGTACCATTTGGGTGGCCGGGTAATGCTAGACTTATATATCAGGAAAATTCTATGTAATCTGTATAGTTTCAAAAATCCTAATAAAGTACTAGCGTGACTGCTAAAGTTAAAAAAAAAAAAAAAAATGCTTAGAGCAATATGATCGATTTTTTAGATTACAGCCTGTACAAGCTAATAGTATTTTGTTTGGCTTTAGAATGTAGTATTAAGCTTTAAGAATTTTGTTGTAAGGATTATGTATCTTGTCAATATTAATATTATCTGTAATTATTCAACCTTTCTCTTTAGGATTTTATTGAGACATGATGTAAGAGTTTACATGTAAAAATGTTAATAAATAATTAGTTGAGGCTGCTATTAAGTTTTGAACTACAAGAAACTAATGTAGACAGTGTTCTCTTAGTAACTTTTTAATGTTATAATGAAAATTGTTCTATTCTAGAAGCTCTAAGTTGGTTGCATTTAGAAATTGTTTTATGCTAGCAATGTTATAATTGTTTAGCTTTTTTTTAAGATAAGAAACTCTAGGATGATTTATAAGAATTTGGTTTATTGAAGTTCTAGTAAAAGTTTTAAGATAGGGCCAGTTGTTACTATTTCATGAGATCTGTAAATTTAAAACATGAAGTGTGAGCACTATTTGGCTAGTTTTATGTTTAATTGTGAAGCTAAAAAAACTGAAAGTTGAATGAAAATAGAAGTGTTAGTAAAAGCTGAGTCTTGTAATTGTTGTAGTTGTAACTTTAAAAAGAAGAAATCAAAACTATAATGGTTTAAGTTTTTCAGAAACATTATTACTAAAGAAGAGAATTGGGCCTGAGCTAGGTTGCTTAAGATATATATATCTGAGTTGAATAGAAATGAGTTTGGAATACCTTAGACCAGCCTTGCTTTGTGTTTGACTAAACTAGTGCAAATCTTGTTGAGTATATTAATTTGAATATTAGAGAGAAATGTAGAATGCAATCTATAAAGCAAATATAGAAAGATAACACTATTTATTATATAAATTGCTTGTTTTTCTGTTATATGAGCAAATTGTAGCCTTTTTAAGTTAATTGTTATCTCAGCCATAATTTCTTTTTGAACAAGTATTTGTTTTTTGTTGATAGAGAACCATGCTCCTAGATATTTAAATAATGTTCTACTAGCGATTGCTATTAATTGTTTATTTTTAAAAGTTATACTATTATCTGAGTCTTTTAAGTTTGTTGCTAGAATTAACTTAGTAGGATTAACTTGTATGTTGGCAAATTTATAGAAGAAAGAAGCTGTGTAAAGGATGTTAGTAAGAGAGGTTTTATTAGATGCAATCTATAGAGAGTCATCTATGTATGCTATTACTGAGTTATGAATTTCTTTTGGGCAGATAGATGAGATCTCTTTAGTAAATCTCTAATATTCTATGTAGATTCTAAATATTAGAGGGTCATAATAAATTTTTCAAAGAAGTGATAAGATCATTTCTTCTTGATCTACTTTATTTTTAACAGAGTAAAATTGAGTTGGTCTTAAACTAGTAATCACTTTGTTAATATAATGATAAAGCAAATATAATAGCAGGTTGATTGCTTTATTAAATATATGTATTCTTTCAAGAGATTTGTATAAAGTTGGTATGTAAATTAAGTCAAATGCTTTGGACATATTTTGGAACAAAATTCAAATCTTTTTTTGGTTTATAATTGCATCTTTTAAGATATATGTAAGTTGGAAGATAGGTTGAAATATTGATTAGTAAAAGAAAACTGCAAAGTTATAAAGAGAGAGCACTTGGTTGTGAACTAGGATGTTTGTTAAATAATTTGTTAAGATTTTTGTAAAAATTTTTCTAATATGGTCTGTTAATGTAATAGGACAGGTGGTATTTAGTTCATAATTATATTGTTGTTTTTTAGGAATTGGCCAAACATTAGTCTGTAACTATTGGTTTGAAACTATTTCTTGTATTATGCAGCTGTTGAAGAAATTTAGTAGAACTGAAAGGGCTGAGGATGGCAATTGCTAAAGAACTTTGTTTGTGATTCCAAAGAGTCCAGTTGCTTTTTCTTTAGAAGCTAGATTTATTGTTTGTATTAATTTAGTTATTAAAATAAATAAGAGATGAGTATTGTAAATATTATTTCATATATGCTGAAGTAGAGAGTAAAATGGCTTTCATTCTTCTCATGAAAAATTGTTAGAAGAGTTATTTTTTGTCCAGTTTTTAAAATAGATGTGTACAGCTTCTTTAATATCTTTTTGGTTAGTAATTACACTGTCAGATGTTATAACTTTTTCATAGCTAATTGGTTTTGCTCATCTTTGTAAAATACTATCTAGCATTTGACTAGTATTGTCTTTAAAGTTAGAATATCTGTGGTTAATATAGAACTTAATGCATTCAGTTTGTTCTTGTTTTTTTTATAATTGCATACTTGCCAAATTGTATGTTTATGTTGTTTGACTTAAGCTAATGGTGTTTGGCTATGAATGAGCAATTTTCTCTTGAGTAATAGAAGCAATACTAATTTTTGCTAAGGTGGCTATTTTTGTTAAGTACTGGTTGGTCTGGGCTATTGTGTTTATTGTTTTATTTGATAGTTGTTATAGGCATTTGTTAATATTTTTTAGAGCTGAATAGAGTTTTGTTGCTTTTAGTGATATAGTGAAGAAAGGCTATAGAGCTGTAAAGGTATAAGAGATGTGTTTATTCATTACTTTTTTTATTTTTAATGCCTAATAATTCTATATTCTATCAATTTCATCTTTATTCATATTTGGTAAAGAGGTTTCTTAAGAATTAAATGATATGTTTACTAAGTTTGCAAATTCATCTTATGTGTTTGCTGTAGTTTTTTCATATAAATATATGTTTTTCTTACTTTTTTTGTTTCTGAAAGCTTTTGGCAAATAGAAATTGGTATGTTATATTGTGTTTAATATGTGATAATTACTGTTAGTTATATAAATAGCATCAGTTATCATTAGTGGATCGAAGGCTAGAAGTATATCTAAAGAAATCCAAAAATTATCTATTTGATTAGTTAAATTAGGACCATACCAAATAGGTGTTTGTATGTTATGAAAATCTAATAGGCTAGTTAAATTGATAGCATTTAGGTTAGTAAAAATTGAAAGTTGTTTGTTTCTGTGCTAATTTGCATTGAAGTTACTTATAATAATTAAATGCCAATTTCAAGATCTTGCTTCAGTGACTCAAAAATGAATTTGGGATTATGTTTGTTTTAAAAGTAAAGAATAATTTGAAGAAAAATATGTTGAAATGATATAGGACTTGTTGTTTGGAAAAAAGAAGTTGATGCAAATTGCAATGCCAAGTAGAATGTTAATATTGTAAATATAAAGCTGTAATTAGTTGTAGACTAACAAAGCTATTTCCAGACTAGCCTCTCTTTGATTTGAGTCATATAGTAAAAAGTTAGATATGTATATTTGGTAAAAAGAATTGGTATAAGATTTTGTTACTAAGTCTTTTAGTTTAGTTTTAGTAATAAAAATTATATATAAATCTGATTCTATACAATGTTTGATTCAGTTTTGCATTTTTAGTATGTTATTGATGCCTCTAATGTTATACATAATTATATTGATTTTTTTATTTAAATTTAGTTTAATTTTTTTTGTTTCATTCTTATTATCTGCTAAAGGCAGATTGTTTATATAAGAGCTTATGCTCATTGGTAGTCCATATTGTCATCTTCTTTCATATTTGACATTTGTATATATGTAATTGTTATTTGTTTTGGTGAATCAAAAATTTTAAAAGATGGTTCAGGTAAGTCTATGAGATTGAAAATGTATTCTAGTAATAAGTGATAAGCAAAGCTTTGTTTGAGAGTTTCTATAACTAATTAAATATTATGAAGTTTCTATACTGAAATATATATATTTGTAATTTGTTTTTGTTCAAAGGCTAACTAAAGTTGTTTGACTGTTGATAATAGTTTAAACAAGGTTAATTTAATTTCTAGTTGTCTTTCTTTTTTTTTATCTGGATCTAAGACTAAAGTATAGCATAAAAATAATAGTGCTTTTGTAATGCTTTGACTGCTATACTTAGCTCTTTAGAGGTTAATATTGGTAAAATTAGATTAACCAGAGTGACTAAATTGGCATCTTTAAGCAAATCTGAAAGATATGTGTAATTGAAATTGTAATAAACTTATGTTAATGGTAATGGGATATTGTAGATTTATAAAACACTTTTGATAAAAGCATTTACTTCTTCTGTGCTCTGTAACAGAAATGTAAAGTTGGACATTTTTAAATTTGTTAGGTTTATAGATAGTCATCTTTGAGGAATAATATAATTATTAGGCTGTCTGATAAAAGAATAGTCTATACATAGTAATCTGATGTGTTTCTTAAAATTATTTTAATTTTCAGATAGAAAAGAAAATCCCTCTCTTAATCTAGATATTAAAACTTGTGAAGTAGAAGGCAAAGAGCATTTTGATGCTGGTAAATCAAAGTATTTAGCTGGAATTTGCTAAAAAATATAATATTTTTGTAAGGTTTCTCTATAGTAAGCTAGCTTTTTTAGCTTAGCTCTGTTTACAATAAGAAAAAGATGTTGTACTTCATTTTTTAAATCTTTGTATAAAGCTGATAAAGTTTTATGATTATCTGCAATATATTCATCTGGCAACTTATTAATAGAAAATATTAACTACAATATTCTGACTGCCAATATGAGGACTCATTAGCTTATAATAGATAGGTCAAAGAGGATAGCTTAAGACAAATGGTCTGAGATAAGCTCTTATCTATTGGGCAAAAGAATTAGTATTTTTTTTTTTTTTGCTTACACTAAGACTATAGTTATCAGTAGCTATTGCCTTTATTGTAATTTAATTATAGTTATATAACTTGTATAAGATAAGTATACAACTAGCTATATGTACAACTTTTGGTTGTCTATTTTAAGTAGTCTACCCATACAGCAGTTTATACAATAGCTGCTATACCTGCAATCTACTAGAAGATTATCTATTTAAATACTCTGATCTCTATACTTATACCAACAAATAGCACATAAGTTTCTATACATCTAAGTGTTGTCTAACCTATCATAACCTCTCTGTCTATATATTCATTAAGCTGTTATATATTTCAGAATACATTACTTAACTGTAAGGCTTCAGAAGGCTTATCTGCTAACTAACTATCCATATTTAGTATCTTGTTAACAAGGTTCACCTTTGCAAAGTTCACCCAAACCCTAGCACTAACTTTACAGCATATCCCTAGTATTTATAATATATTTCTGTTTCTGAATTCAGACTCCTAATCCAGATAGCCTAGTAGAATTATGATTTGTCTTTAGTACCTCAGGATTTGCCTCCCAAGGTCCTGTTTCTCTGATTCAAGACTTCCAGTAGTCTGATTAGTAGTACCCTTCATCTGAGATTCTTGCTTGCCCAATTTCTTTCACATTGGTATCTGTTTCCTAGGTCTAGCCTTTACAGTAGTACTGTTGAAAATCTGTGCTATCTCTTTACTTGGGTCTTCCCAAGTAGGCTCCAGTTTCCCAGTTCATAGATTTATATAGCTACAAGAACTTATCTTGGATTTGCACTATCCAATGCCAGTTTGCATTTCTTTGTGTAACTCCAACATTGCACAGATGCCCTATGACCTGCCAGCTATCTGGTGTAACTATGTTACAGATACTGATCTCAACTGATTGACAGAGTGCTGTTGTCATAATACTGCTTATCTCCTATAATACTAATATAACATAGATGGTTTTCCAAATTTTTGCTGTTAATAAGTTTTGAACTTCCAACTTACCACTTGGGGGTTGATAACTTAACCACTTCACTAAATTACCACACTTTTAAAAGAATTAGTATTTTATTTATTAGTTCTGAAATTGCTTTTTTTGTTAAATTTTTACAAAACTAATTAAATAGAAAATATATTTCATGATTTTTCAAGCATTTAAAAGGTTAAGGTTCAGATTGGTTAAGTAATCTAGTGCCAGCTTTGTATGCAATAATTTGAAATTTTGGTTCTAGTTTTTTTTATTAGTAGCTAATACATCATGCTATTTTTTATATGCATCCAAAGCATCAGAAAATAGACTGTTGAATTCATTTGGATGTTGTAGTCTAATTGCTAAAACTCAAGTAAAGCTTCTAAAGAAGGCTGTGTCTCTGTAAAAGAATTTTGTTATTATTGTTGTTGAAATATGAATAGTAGTTGGTTTTGTTAACAACTTGTATTTAATTATTTTTTTTAAGTTTTGAAATAAGGTTAGTGCATTTTTGGTTTTTTGTTATATCTAAATTGTTGCATCAAATGATTCTAGTTTTTCTTGTTTGATTTTTTCTAGGGCTGCTTATGTATATTTTTTCTATTCTTTTTTTTTATTAACTTTGAAGTAAGGGTTTAAGATTCTTCTAGTTCTCTCTGGAAGATTTTTAACTAATACTTAGCTATATGATATTGTTTTTTGTGGCTGTTCTTTAAGTATTGTATCAGTTAATTAGGTATCTTCATTGTTGTTCTTCTCTATGTTTGTTAGTGTGTGCTTTATTTTCATATTGGGTTGTTGTTCTATGGTATTAACATCCAGGTTAGTCTGAGGCATTTAGTTGGATAGGACTGGGTTGTTTGTTTTTTCTATCTGTATTGGCATAAGGAAAGCAGCATCTATATTATTTGAGTTCTAAATTGGGTTTTGCTCAGTTTGGTTATTTATAAGAAGATTTAAGATTGTGGTTGTTATTGTTATGCATTATGATGTCATTGCTAAATTTTTTAAAAATATGCTAGAATCTTCATTTTTTTTAATTTTTTTTCATTAGTATTTTTTTTATTACTTATTTGTATAAAGATAGCAATTTTGCTATTAGTTTTGTTCTTCTTCTTGTTGTTTTGTTTATTTATAGTTTCTTAAATGAATCATATTTGTATATACTGTTTGGAATATCTATCTTGGAACTTATTGTTATTTTTGCTAATATTGGTTTTAGTTGTCAACTTAGTCAACAACAAAAATGAAAAGAAGACTAGAGTGTAGAAAGCTTTCTTGTGACTTTGTTTAATTTTGTTAAGATTATACTATGCTGTTTGTTAATGCTAGTATTTAATTAATTAGTTAAAATTTGGTTTAGTTTAGTTTTTTCAAAAAAAAATTTTTGTTTTTCCAATTTTGTTATAAAATCAGAATTTTTGGAAAAGAGTTTTTCTTTAAAATTAATATTTAAAGAGTTTGTTAAAAATTTATAAATAATTTTTTTGATTAAAAATTTTTTTTAAACTTGTCTATTTTTAGCTTATAAGCAACATATATTTTTTTTCTTAGAATATAAAATTAAATACTACTATAATATAATTCTTATTTTTAAATATTATTAAATAAAATTTTATTTAAATATTTTAAAATTTAAAAAATATAGATCATAAGCATATTTTTAACATTTTTTTAGACAAATTTGCTTAGAAAAGCTTACAAATTAAGGGATAAATACTTTTACAATATATAAAAAAAACATTTGACTTAGTTTTAGTCAAAAGTCTTGAGCTAGGCTTACAAAAACTCAAAATATTCAGAATAACAATTAAGTATATCTTAAATTTTTTTTATAAAAGACACTTAAAATAATTACAGTTTATAGCCTAACAAAAGAAATAATGATAGAAGATAAAATAGATCAAGATAAACTAATATCATTACTAATATGATATCTTTCTATAACCTACTATTAAAAAAATACAGAAAGATAAAAGTTTAGTCTACATAGTAGAACAAGAGATTAGAAAGAATATATATTGTAACAATATTACAAATCACTACCAAGTAGCAATTACATATACAAATAATACAATATGGATTGCAAATAGTGAAAAACAATTGCTAGAGACCCTAAAGGTAGCAGAAGAGTTCTTCAATATGAATGATATAGAGATAAACAGATCTAAATCAAAACTAATAATAATAAATAAAAAAGTTAAAAAAGAAAAAAAAAGATAACTTTAAGAGAAAACAAAATAATAAAAGAGTCAAAAAACAAAATAGTTCATTCATTAGAAATCTGACTTAATAACAAAATGTAAGAAGTCTTAATAAAAAAAAAACAAAAAGAATAATAAGTTAAATGATAAGAAATTTTAAGTATAAGAAAATAATAATAAGTTAGATTATATATATAAACAATATAATAATAATATCAAATTAAGTTACATGTTATAATTAATAAAGATATTTGAAAAAGACATAAATAAAATATACTAACTAATGATATGTTTAGCAAAACAAAAAAGTAATTTATCAAAAACATTAGAGAATTGTATAATAAAATATAAGAACCTTAGTAGTTATAGAATTTTGTAACAAGAACTAACAATAAAACAAATAGGAGGCCTAGTAATAAGACTAAACAAAAAAAATAAATTAGGACTATTAACAAAATTAAAAATAATACAAGGTTATTAAAGAATAGGTTTAACAGAAGATATAGAAAGTGAAAAAATTGCTAGAAGACAAATCATGTTGAAAAAACAATTTAGCCTGTCTGATAATAATTAAAACAAGAAAGTTAAGAATAAATATAAATACAAAAAATGAATTATGAACAGCAATTAATTATAATTCTAGAATAATTAAACTAATAGAACCATAATTGTGAAAAAGAAATAAAAACAAAATATGTGAAAAAGAACTAATATATCTAAATCAACTACTTGATATAAAAGGAAAAAGACTAATAATATGATAGCAATTCAAAAGTTATTAAAAAAAACAATCAAGTAAAGACAAAAAGGCAGAGTGGTTTAATATAATAGAAACAAAAATACTTAATAGATCTGAAAACAAAGTAGTTAAAGAACAATTTAAGACAGACAGAATTAATATATAGGTAATAAAGATTAAGTAGAGAAGTCTGTCAAAGAATAGAAGACAAAAAGAATGAATAGTACATAATGTAATAAATAATAGATAATTGGAAAAAAATAATTAAAAAGAAAAAAAAAACTACTGATAAAATATTGGTTAATACATAATATAAAAAATGATTTAATAACTAAAATTAACAAATGTAAGAAGGTATGAGAGAAAAAAAAATAGTAGAAGTAGTTGTTAATATTAGATAAGAATTAATAATAAAATAAATACAGTTTCAAATATACTAGTAAGAAGAAACAATAGTATAATTAAGGCAGTTACTAATTAGCTAATAAGATATATAGAAGCAGAAGAGTTAAAAAAAAACGAACAAAAGCTAATAGAACTTAAAATATTAGAAAGTTTAGAAATAGAACTAGTTAGAAAACAAAAACTAAAAAAGAATGTTAGTTAAGAATTAATAGAGATTTTAAAAATAAATATATTAAGAGACAAAAACAAATATATAATATATACAGATGATATAGCAAATATAAGAAACAAAGAAGAAATAATAGATAGAAATATGAGTATAGAATGGGTACAAACAAATAAAATACAAAATTAGTCAAAAAAGAAAATAGTATTAGAAATAAAAAGATGGATTACATCTATTATAGCTAAGATGTTAGCAATATAAATAATGGTTTTAATTAGCAATTAAGAACATTAACAAAGACTTAATATGTATAGATAAAAATAAAGTTTTTAAGAAAAAAATACATTATAAGTATTGAAGATAATTAATGTAATTAAAACAAAAAACATATAGTTAAAATAATTCAAAGTGAAAAGTTATAATAAAAACAAATAAAATAATAAAACTGATATTTTAATAAAGAAGAGAATATTAAGTAAAAAGATAATATATTCAAAAGAAGTCAGTTATAAAAAGATAAAGTACTGTCTTGAATAAGAAAACAAACAAATAGATTTATCAGCAAGACTTCTATGTAAAATAGTAACAAATACCAAACTGAGAATAAAATAAAAGAAAACAATAAAGATCAAAAACATAGAACTAGTAATAAAAACAATAATTTATGATTGGACATATTTTTGAAAAAGACTGAAATTATCTAAAAAAGTAAATTGTATGACAAGAAGAAGCAGTACAAAAAGAAATATTTTTATGAAATATATATTGAACAAACTTTCAACTTTAAAAAAATTTAATAGAAGAAGATCAGATATATATATAATAGCAAAATATCAAATTTGTCAAATAAAACCAAAGAAATACAAGAACATTTGACATCTTATAAGGAACAAATAAATCTTTAAAAAAGAATATAGAAAATATCTATACCAACAGCATGAAAAGAGTTTAAAAAAAAAATCCGAATTTTATCTTATATATTATATATAACATTTTTTAAAAAAACAAAAAAAGAAAAATTAAAAATAAGAAAAAAATTAATCAAAGACCTAATTTCAAAAACAACTTGAGATAGATTATCATAACTTTTGAGTACAAGAATAAGACAACAATTTATGAATGTAGTAGCAAAAATAGCATAAAACACTTTTTACAAACAAGTCTGAAGAATATGCTATGAAAAATTAACATATGAAAAAAAAAAAAAAATAATAAGTAAAGCAAAAAAAGAAAGACAGAAAGAAAAGAAAAATTCAAACAAAAAAAGAAAATCTAATCAACAAAAGATAAAAGAAAAAAAGAAGAAAGTAAGAGAAAAAAGAAAAAAGAAAAAAGAAAACAAATCAAAGAAGAAGTTAGAAAGACAATTTGGAAGCTTGTCATGAAAGAGAGAAGACCCTTTCATTATGAACTTTAGGTAATCAGACAAGCAGCTTACTTCTGCTAGAAGTAATACAACAGGTTGCATTTAGACACCATTAGGGTAACCGAATGATGCTAAGCTTAATTGTTAGGTATATTTATATAATTGCAATAGTAATTTCAAAAATCTTAATAAAGCACTAGCGTGACTGCTTATAATAAAAAAAAAAAATACATATCTCTCGGGGTATAGTAAAAAATTCAAAAAATATGCACTCAGAAAGGGTATGCATTTATAGAGAAAAATATATAGTGCAATTGTAACACCATAAAGAGTGCATTTTATAGATGGTGCACTTAGAGAAGTAAATATGTACAAGGTTGGCGGTGAAGACTAAATTCTTAAATTTCGTTAAGGCTAGGGTAGGATCAAAGTTAGGATCTAAAGGGGAATAGTTTATATAGTAAAATTGGTCAACGAAAACTTTTGTTAGAGCACAAAATGATTTCTTCTGAGTTATGAGCAATTTTTGGCAGAATATTTCCTGAACGTGTTACGTTACACCTAATCTTGAAATCTGATTCGTACATATTTACGATATGCCTTAGAGAGGTCACTGTACATAAAATTTTTACCTTCTAAGCAAAATACCTCTAGGCGTTGGAGCTTCACTGAAGATAGACCAATCAGAAGAAAGTTAGCATATAGTGATCCTTAAAAAAAATCATCCGGATCTTGTTATTAGGGATCCGGATCTTATGGTTAGAATCGGATCTTATTATTAGGATTTGGATCTTATAATTAGGATCCGGATCCAGGTACAGAGAGACATCTTTAAATGCACCCCGTCGGGGGTATAGTAAAATTTTAAAAATGTACACTTTAGAGAGGGTATGCATTTATAAAGAGAAAAATATATAGGGAATTATAAACTGAGACCAGACTACACTGTGCATTTAAAGAGATTTTATATAAAGGGTGCATTTGTAGAGGGTGCATTTAGAGAGGTCTCTGTATTAACTCTATCAGTTAGATTCTTTAATCTAATTAGAAAGCAATAACATTGAGAAATAAATTATTTTTTTTGCTTTTTCTGCGACTTTGATGAAATTTTAATAATCACTACGCTTTAGAACATTTATTATCGTTATTATTTTTCACATGTTAACGTTAAAAACCGGTTTTAATTTAGCCAATGCATCAAATACACACGTGTGCTTGTCATTTCCTCCCTTTAACTTAATGTTGCGAGAAAAAAAATTAATATAATCTTTTGACTATTATTATGCAAGATGAGATTTCCTCAAAAAATAATGTGTAATAAAGAAAACTGGCGTATTTTAAGGTTTTAAATAAAAATCGTTCGCCTTAAATGATTCCCAAAATTTACGAACAAACAAATTACGGAATTGACGAAAGTGGAAAAGATGATCAATTTAGTGTTTAAACATTGTTTTGCTGCTTTTTACAATTTTTTAGAAATTTGTACCAATTCATGTTACACAACGGAGTTTACTACAGTTCACCGAAATGAAAATTGTATATATATATATAACTTAAAAATGCAGTACTCCAAATTTTCAATCCTAATTTTTTCGACTTCAATGTTTATGCATGATTTTTTTTCTTAAACATGAACGAAAATTTAAAGCGAATGTTCAGTTCTGTTGATCGAGGATCACGTAAACGAATAGCACTTGAACAATCATGGAAAATGAATTGTTCTCGTCCCACAATTCCAGAACATTCGTTTAAAACTATCGCATTACTTGCTGGTTGCAGTGTTGAAGAAGTTAAAGAATATTTTGAGGCACAGGTATGTAATATGGAATTCTCTGCGGAAAACATCTTATATGTGGAATAGGAGTACGCAAACGTTATGAAAGATTACAATTTCTTTTAATTTCGATAATTACTTTTTGGTCCTTAATTGGCTGATCTAGCGAAATTCCAGTATGAATGGTAGGTTCCTTTAGAAACCACGAATAATTAATTATTTTGACTTTTAATCTTTATATCATTTTCAGATTTTTCAGATAATGACGACCAATCATCTGAAGATGGGTATTTTTCTGAAGACAAAACTCTATTGGATATGTTGTATGAGGATCAATCTTCAGATCAGGATTTTTTCCTTGGTGAATCGAATTTGTCTACGTCAGATTGTCATCAGAACTTTTCTGCAGAAAATTTGCGAAAGTAAATCTGATTGTCTTTTTTTTTAAAAAAAACTTTATTGCATCGTTTTACGGCCATTTTTACAACTAATCTTCGACGTATTATGCTTAGGCGAACAATCAAACATGAAGCGAGAGATGCCCCCTCTTTCAAACGCATAAAATGTCCCAATGTATATCATAGTGATACTGACGCCTCATCCATAAAATCTCGATATGAATTAATAAATGATTCTGACAGTTCGAGTTCACATGAAAATTCCCAAAGTGAAATGGAAATCGTGTGTGAAAATTCATTAAATGAAACGTATGATTCTGATTTTGTTTTGAATGGAATGGAAGACACTGAAGATTTCCTAATTGACAATGGTCAAGATTTGTCAGAATCATCTAACATTCATTTGCAAAAAAAGCCTTGCTATATCTCGCCCTATGATCGTTTTGATGCTTGTATTTCATGTAAAATATCTTTGACGTGATTCAAGCCATGTTATCCACAGTTGATCTAATAAGTATTTGTTTTCTAAATTGTTAGGTTTACCTAGTAGTGAAGAACAGTGTCGGTTTCAAAATTTTCGAGTTTTTAACCAGTTTTCATCGGACAAATCTTATCCAAGGATTTGTTTCTCTTCTAACAATAAGCCACTCCCGAAATTCACATATAATAATATCATTTCGTCTGATAAAAATGATCAATATATTCGGAGTGAGTTTCTTTTATTATCTTTGAAATGATTGATATTAGAAGTGGTCTTTATATATCTTTAAACATTCCTTTTAGAGACTATTGCATCAACATTCCGAAATATTTTATTGAAAGAACATTATCATTTAAAAACTTTTAAAAATGTGATGATTTGCCGCGTTTTAGAATCGGATATTCGTCATCTTTGCGATCATTGTGTGACAACAATTTTCAATGGATATTGGATGTGTTCGTTTTGTGGTACAGAGATTTGTCTTGATTGTTATAGTGAATGGGATGATTTTTCGAAATCCAGGTGTAAAAAGGGTCGAGTACACAACAAAGAAAATTATTTTCCAATCTCACATCTTACACAACACGATGTTCAAATTCTTCTTGACAGTGTGTCAAGTGTAATCTCTAAAAAAAAGGACAAAACTAATGAAAATTTGACACGATCGCATATTTTACAAACTAAGTGGATTGACGGAGAAATGGATATTGATCAGTTTCAATACATGTGGAAAATTGGACATCCATTTATGATTTCTGGTTTTTATGAAAAACTCACTCATCGTCTATGGACTCCTAAATATTTTTCAAAACAATTTGGTGATACTATTTGTTCATGTATTGATGTAGTCACGAAAACATCACGTAAATTAAAAGTTGGTGACTTTTTTTCTGGATTCAGTTATTCAAGTCAAAATGAAAAAGGCAAAAATCGTGGTCCTTGTCTAAAAATAAAGGTAAACCTGCATCATTTAATAATTAATTGATAATTAATTTATTAGAAAAATCCATTTTGATTTTACAGGACTGGCCACCTAATGAGGATTTTGCCAAAGCATTCCCTCTGCACTTTAACGATTTTATGTTTGCACTGCCTTTCAAAAGATATACACATCGTAATGGAGCTTTTAATCTTTCTGCTCGACTTCCTCCTAAGACGAATCCTCCTGACCTCGGGCCTAAAATGTATAATGCTTATGGATCAACAGATGAAGTTGGAGGAAAAGGAACAACAAATCTTCACCTTGATATGACCGATGCTGTTAATCTTATGGCCTATGCTACACCTCCTGAACAACGTTCCAAATACGAGCGACAGTTCTTACATGCAGCTGTTTGGGACATTTATAAAATGGACGACCTTCCATTGCTGTGTAAATTTTTACGAAAAGTGGCAAGAGAACGAGGGGTTGTAATTGATCACCCAATTCATGATCAATGTTTTTATCTTGATGAGGCTTTAAGAAAACGACTTCTAAAAGAATATGGTATTAAAGGTGTTAGAATTTACCAAAACCCTGGAGACGTAGTATTTGTACCTGCAGGATGTGCACATCAAGTTTGTAATTTCACAAGTTGCATAAAGGTGGCATTGGACTTTGTTTCTCCTGAAGGAGTTGAAAGAAGTTATAAAATAACAAGACAATTCCGAAAGCTAATGCCAGATCATAAGCGTAAAGAGGATATTTTGCAACTCTCAAACATTCTTTTTCATACTTGGATAACAGTTAATTCGAGGAAAGGTTTTGAGACTAAATCGCAAAATAGTAAAGGGTTGTTCGATAAAATTAAAAATTTGTTCTCTTAATAATGCCATCTAAAACAAATCTTGTTGCTGATTCAAACAGACTTTATTATTTATATTTGACTTATTATTTGGATTCCTCTGCCCTATTTATAATTTAAATAGTATATTATTTTTTGTTTGCTGGAATTTTGTTCGCATTTAAAATAGATATAGATGCGTGATAGCTTTATATATTCTGCAGATATAGATACAAAATCCGATTTAGAGAAATTGGATTATTATTTTTCTATAAATATGTAAATATACGTAGTAAGAATTAGATTTCAAACCTGCAGAATATAATAGTTACCAGATTAATATTCTAAATACTACGTATGTGTAGTTAATGTTTGTATAGGGCTAATAGGGATAACGAAGATGTTAAATACAATTTTAGAACTATTATTATAATAATCTTTTAAAACTATGAAAATATGTTAAATAGGTACTAGTTAGTATTCTGGAAGAGAAAAGCAAAATTTCGAGTTATGTAACCAACTAAAGTAGACTGTTTTATACAATTGTAAATAATGATTTAATAGACAAAAAAAATCGAACTTTAATCTAATAAATTATTTAATATCTCAGTTAAATTTTTAATATAAACGTTTTTATAAATCTAATCCAATAATTAGTTGGTATTAGACATTGTAAACTTTCATTGGACTGCTTATAGGTGTGAAACACCATAGATTTGTTTTAGTAAAAGGTTTATTTTTTTAATATTTAACAAGCAAATTATGATGTATTATCGATGCGACTAAGCATATATATATTTTACAACACACCGTAATTTAAACAATGAATTATTAATTTTTATTATATTAATATTATTTACAATTACAAATATATATTACTTTTATAATAAAATAACTTATTTATTTTATTCATAATATATACATTATAAAATTTAATTTTTCGAATTTTTTTTTTTTAACCGACACCAATTAATCGACGAACGAAAATAACCGTTTACTCACTATAAAAATTAAAATAATATAATCCGAATAGTATAATTAGGGATTGGAAAATCAAAGATTTTTGGAATCTACTGCGCAGCCTGCACAGGCCCGCATTAGAGTAATTTTTTGCTAATGCAGGTCAGATTTGTTAAATTCCGAAATATTCCGAAATATTCCTCCTTTATTAAATGTTCCGCCTGCGCAGCTTCCCATCCCTAAGTATAATACAACAAATATAATATAAGGCCATACAAATTTATATTTCCGGGTTTCACATTACCAACTGACTTCTCATAACCCGCCAACCCGGATTTTAATTTTTTTTTAAAAAAAATTTTTTATTATTTTTGGACGCCTGGTTGATTTCGGTAATAATCGATTACGTCATCAAAAACGGCGTCGTCAAGAGCCCCGAAACTTCGTCAAGAACCACAGAAAAATCGTTAAGAATCTCCCAGAAACATCGTCAAGAATTTCCAGAAACGTCATCAAGGACCTCCAGAAATGTCATCAAGGACCTTCAGAAATGTCATCAAGAACTCCTAGAAACGTCGTCAAGAACTTCCAGAAAACTCCAAGAAACGCCGTCAAGAATTCCAGAAAAGTCGCCGCACAATCGTTGTCAAGAACTCCTACAATCGTCATCAATAACTCCAAACAAATAGCGACAAACGACGACAAACTAATATAAAAGAAAATAAAAAATAAGAGCTTTAAAAGGTATAAAAAAACAACAAAATAAATAAATAACTAAATAAATAAAGAAATTTATTTTGGTGCAAATTTTGAATTTGGTTAGGGTTATAGGTAGGAATGTAAAATTGTAAGAGGTTCATTTTTATTATATTACACAATAGGATTAGCATAATAAATATTGAGATATCAAAAAGGTGTGCATCAGAATGCAGAATGAACCAAAATAAAATTTAATAAATAAATGTAAGAATAAAGAAAAAAACTTATTAGACTATGTAGCCTGTAATATTATAATTTGTAGCAATACAAAGTAAATACTATAATACAAAGTTATTAATAATAAATATAGAAATATAAATTTTAAGTTTAAGGGTAGGAGGCTGTAATTTAAAATTTTATATAAACCTAATAGTAAATTTTTTTTATATTTAATTTTATGAAAATTTATATTAAGTAAACTAATTTTAATTATTAAATAAAAATTGTAGAGTATGTCTTTTTGAGTCTAATAATAGTAAAATTATTAAAATAGGTTAAAAACTTATTAAGATATGAATTTTTAAAGATTAAAATATAAAATTATAAAATAAAATTAACTAATAGGTTTATGTAAATTAATCAATCAAATTTTTTATTATGTACTATCTAAGGAAATTTTAACTCATTTAAGTAAACTTTATTATATATACAAGTATATTTTTTTAAAATAAAACAATACATCAAAATTTTACTATAATAGATTTTTTTTTAATGTTAAGGTGAGTACATGCGACCCAGGATTTTACTGATAGTATAAGTTGGCCAGCGCCTGTACATG
>CAJVQA010004410.1:0-17610 GCA_910591915.1 Cetraspora pellucida | reverse complement strand
ATTTTATAATTTTATATCCTAATCTTTAAAAATTTATATTTTAATAAGTTTTTAATCTATTTTAATAATTTTACTATTATTAGAATCAGAAAAACTTACTCTACAACTTTTACATAATAATTAAAATTAGTTTACTTAATATAATTTTTTATAAGATTAATATAAAAAAATTACCATTAGGTTTATATATAATTTTAAAATACTTGCCCTCATTCTTAAATAAGTACTTCTTGTTAATAGAATTTATAACATTTAATATGACTTGAAATATGCATTCAACTGCAAAAAAGAATCATTGTTTATTTATAAAGTTATAAAAACAATGGTTTTCATGAAATTGTCTTATAATGGTTTTCTAAAGTCCCAAGATTAGGTTTATCTAGCACTATTAATTGTTGCAAATGATTTTGATTAACCAATAATATTATTTTCATGTGATAGGATGATTTACAAAGATCAACCAATTACAATAAAAGCCTACTATGCTATCTTTAAAACCACTACTTCTCTAAAACAAAAAAAGATTTTGATTATTTTTAATAGTGAAGCCCTACAATCCCAATAAAAATTTCTATATACTTCTTTTTTTATTTATTCTTCATAGTTTTATTGTTTTTAAAAAATGGTTTAAACTGTATAAATAATGTAAAATTAAATTGATTTAAACAGCCAATTATACAAAGTCTTCCTATAAATTCTAACCTGACCCTAACGACAATGGCTAAAACTACTTTTTCTGTGAAATGAGCTTCAGTGAAATAAACTGTCAGTAAATGAACTTGTCGGCGAATAATTTTCGGGTGAAATGTGGTGTTTGAGTTGATCGGAACCGGTTGATAGGTCATTTTATTCAACTAATGGTAAATCGGTTAATCGATTGATCCCTCGATAATTATATCAAGATCGCGGCAGGATTATTATTACTAATCGACTAAGTTGGGTTGTAAAATTCAAATCGGAATTTACAACTAACGCTAAATCGATTAATTCAATAGTTTGCCAACATGTATAGGTACAATTACTATGAAAAATTTTGAACTAGACTACACTCGATTTTTTTACTTCGAAAAGAATTACAATGTATATATAATTGTTATACTAGCATAGATAACAAAATAGTCAATGAAATCCAAAACCTATATATAATATGGGATTTGTGGTAGAAGGACATAAAAATTATGATTTCGAGATATTTAAGTTTATTTAGTTCAGACTTATCCGTAAAATTGGTGTTTTAATTGATTAATCTTGTGTGTAGAGTCTCCAAACTTTTTTTAATTCCATTTATAATTAAAATGTAGCCTGCACCGAATCTTCAAAAACTCAATTTTGATTTCCGGAGCTATTTGACCCTTTCTACTGCAAAAATCCTATATAGAACAAAATATAGAATATTTTCTTGATGAGATTTATTTTAATTGGAAAGTGTGACTGATGAATTTAACAAGTTTTGGAAATGTGTACGTAAAAAATTGTACCAACTATAATTTAGGTAATAGCATCAAAACTTATACATATTTAACAAAGGCACATTTGTAGAATTAAGGAAATTGGGGCAGATATAGTGGAAGATAGGTTGAATGGTGGGAAGATGGGCTAGACATCAGGTTTGGGAGCAGTAGTATATCGTTATTTAATTAGGGCATATTTCATAATTATCATAATAACTTTAGTTCATATTGATATGTATACATTATACGTGGGTCAAATTAAATGATTCACTATCAGTAATCAAACTTTTTCAAATTTTGGGGTTGTTTACAAATACATCACAATGAATTTTATTAATCAAAATTATTTTTGATTTATCTTTAATTGTAAGTGTTTTTATTTCATTCATTCTATGCTTTTAGATGTTTCGCTCGTTCTAAGTTTTATATTGTCATCTAATTTTCGGACTATAATAAAATCTGATTCAATTAATTTTTAGGCGTTCCTTTTATTATAAGAATGTTAGGCCTTTAACAAGATCAGTCTCCTACACGTAAATCCCTCAATTCACCAGTTTTAAATGTAATTTTAGAAATAACGGGCATGGGCGCTATTCCGAGAATCGTGCCCTCTAAAAATAGTATATTTGGTTTTGAAATAACGTCAAAATAACGCGCGCTTTATAATCATTCTGCTCAAATAGTTTCTTTTATTTTTTTTAACTTTCAAAATACACCGATTAGTGCTCTGCAAAATCAAATCAAAGTTTTTAGAATGGAAAACACATGTATCAGTATTTTTTTGAAAAATTGTGAGATATACTAACATGTGATCCTTTGGCAAGTAGCATGATTGACCTTGATTCTGATCAATCGATTATCTGAAAATGTTTTTGACTTGTAGGGAAAAAAACAAGATAAGATTAAACAAAAGTGCTTCAATAAAAAATATTAGTACTGACTTTGTTAGAAGAAAATATTAATTTCAAGAAAGATGCAAATGTAGTCCATGATCACTAGATTAAACATGGAATAACAGAGAACGGATTGCGAAAGATATTACAGAATGCTTCATGTAACTGATAAAATCAAATTCCTTCCATCAAGTCTAGAGGTTTTGAGAATTTACTTGCGAAAGTAGTAGCTTGAATAATAGAAACGAATTACCAATTAAGAAGGAAGTTGAAATTACAAAAAATGAACGGCAAAGTGTTGCCAGTAAAAAATTGTAAAGTCAAACTAAAGGATGAAGCAAGGGGCAATATAATGACTTATGATTCAAGTATTCTAGGGCAAAAATGACATGAAATTGTATATGTCAAAGGCAAATGGGATTGTAATGAGAATTTGCACAGATGGTTATAAGGAGATTTTATAAAAGATTATGGGAACACCCATAGCAAAAGGGGTGATGGGACTATATAATATAATATATAGTCCCATCCTCCCCTTTTGCTGTGGTATCCCCATATGTTGTTTTCTAATCTACCAATGCACAAATTGATAGAATGACGCGTAACAATTATGCATTTACAGCAAAGATTAGTAATAATAATATCCTAACTCATCGGTGATTACTTTCCTTATGATTCTATTAGTTGTATGTTCGCGCGTATTAATGTTTTAAGTGGGAATGGAATTTAAGTGGATTTGGAATTTCTTAACGTTAATAAAATTAATTTTAGGGTAGAATTTATTCTATATAACCTACATCCTAACCTTAAAATCCGTTATCACTTACAACGTATATATTTCTTTTTTTATTAACAGAAGTTTATTGTCTGGATAATTGATTTGCACAGCCAATCAAACAACTTCTACCTATGTAGTAATAGCACTAAATCCGGTTCCTTCTTATAATCCGGGAACTAGTGATGTAGTAGAATCGTCCCAATGATGTTCCAATGATGTTACGGCAATCATTGGGATGATTCTTTCATAAACTTTAGTTTAGCTTTAAATTTTGAACTTGAATTTGAACTTGAGTTTGTAACTTAACGCATAAACTCAAGTTTGCTTTGAAGTTCAAAGTAGAATTCATGGACCTAAGTTTATTGAATAATAGAAGATTCTATATACCGTCAAACCTCACACCCTTAGTTTTAATAATTTGATGCTTATAGAGTTTGTGCCTATATAGGTATAAGGCTCATGATAATTATTACACGTTCATGAACTGGGTTTTTAAATAAACTGGGTTTATAAACCAAGTTTATAAACTAGATTATAAAACTAGTTCAAGAACTTCTAGTTAATTCTTCCTTGAACGAACTACTGAAAATACTAGTTTGAACCGTGTTCAAACCGCATTCATCTGAACTACTTAGCATCCCTATCTGGAACTAATAAAACCAAAACGAAATTAAACGCTAATTGTAAATCACAGTTAATGAAAAATCTTACTGTGATGACCTCTAAGTAAAAATTCGCCGAATAAACTTTACATATAAAACATGTTTTTATATGAAAACTAGGAATATTTGTAAGACCCAAATTATTAAAATTTTGATATAAGCAGTCATAATAAATTTTCCACGAGATTTCATGATCTGATTAGTCAACATATGACTATTGTTTTATTTTAGAACTTATTAAATACACCTAAATAGAACCAATGATAATAAATAACTAAATAAATAAATATTAATTAATAACAGATTACAATATAAAATTTAACCATCGATAAGATAATTATCTTGACAAATAAGTTCGATATTCTCAAAGAGATATCCAACTCGGCTAATTACTAATAGACATTTCATGTATCCAAAGAAGATTCCAAGTCTTTCTCATTCTCATAAACGTTATTAACATGCTCATCAGGAATAACTTTAGCTTCATTTGCAGGATTAATGTAGTATATTATAAGACCAACAACGACGCAAACGAATGACGCATAATTAATGTTAGACATCTGAAAAATAATTGAAATTAATTTAAAGAGAGAACCCTTTTTTTTCATTCAAAAATTTTTTGATTAAAGTACTTACTGGGATTAGGAGTACGAAGAAAAGGAAAATGAAAGTATAAAAATCACTGGCAAGTAAAGATAGATTGAAAAATAAGGCAGATGAAAGACGGAAGAGAACTGGGGTCAAGGTGTATAAAAAGATCATCGCGAGATTATATGTAATTATAAGACCGACTACGTAAATATTCCACGAGTTAATGATGTGCATATAAATTTTAATAATCTAATAAGTGCGGATAATATTACTTACTCGTTCGTGAATCGGGTCCTAAATTTGTCAATTCATCACGTTCCAGAATAGATCTAATATAAAAACAAATATCATTAAAGCAAAAAATTAACATTGGCACATCCACAAAAAAAATTTTTTTTGACTTCTCATAAATGACTTTTTAACGTGTTATAATATTTGTTGCCTAAGCTAATAATTATATTGTATTTGGTTAAATACAGGTCACCCTCGTCAATATCAACCTATTTGAATTAGTTTAAAATCATGTTGATAGTGATATTAATGAGAAATCATATTGAAGTTGACATATATGAGAGAATTTTGATAAAAATTTGTCATGTGGGTTAGGTTGATATTAACGAGGGTGACCTGTATTTAACCCGGTTTACTTGAGTAAAATACTCGACTATCATAAGACCAATGAAAGTAGACAGTGATAAGTTATTGAAGAAAATAATAACGTTATTATATTATTATTATTATCATTATTATTATATTATTTTAATCTCGATACATGAATACTTAATGTATCACATCTTTTTTTTAGTGGGTCAAAATCAACGAGTCAAGGCGAAATCAATAGCAAAGAATAAAATAAAATAAACTTACAATTGAATAGCACTAACAATCGTACCCCAAACCCCCATTTGACCAACGACTTCATGTAATGGCCTCTTTCTCACACAATATTCTTCATACACATTTGATATACCATAACATGTTGCACCGAGAATAGCAAATATATCACCTAAGAGTTGATTCGGAGCTGGATCTCCAACTACAGCTAGAATTTCAAAAAGTCAATTTAAATATATAATGAAACAAAAACATCAGAATAGAATAGAACAGTTAACGAACTAGCATTAACGTCTTGCCCAGCATCCAAATCAGCCCAGACCACTAGTCCAAGGCCGGCGAGACAAATAATAACACCCAAATATTGACTAAGGTGGTATCTCACTTTCAAAAATATAAATGATAGAAGTACAACCACAGGAGTTGCCCATGCATCAAGTAATGTCATGGAAAAAGCAGATGTGTATCTAAAACCTTTTACAGCAAAATAGTTTCCTTCTACATCCACCAAACCAAGTAACAAATCTGAAAATGAAATTTGTATAGTTTGATTTAACAGTAGGGTTGTTAATGGAGCGCACCAGACTATAATAAAACATATAACCTACTTCTGGAGTTCTCCAGAGTGAATATGTTTTATTATAGACTGGAGTACTCCATTAACAACCCTATTTAACAGAAACTCATAATTGTCAGATGTATCAATTTAAATATCAAGAAACTTACATTTCCACCACCTCGCCCTTAACATCCTTAAATATCCCATAATACCGTAATGATAAATTGTAAATGGTGTATAAATGATAGCTAACGTGAAATATAAAAAAAGAGATTGTGTAGTAGGAATATTAATCATTAATTCAGTATTGGTTAATATTGTGGCGGTAATACAAAATGCAAGAAATTGGCCAAGTAGAAATACTAGAAGAAATTTAAATGTGAATAGAAACGAAAAATCGACACCCTTCCAAACGAATTTTTTTGGTGCCGATTCATCCTCATCAAGAGGCGGTTCATCATTACGAGGTTCATTTCCATCATGAGGCCTTTCAAATTTGAGGTCAGAAGAGATATTTGTTGACATTTTGGCTTATAAAATCGTTGCAATATTTTATATTAAATTAGGATAAAAAAGTTTGTGGCTCATTGACTAAGTGAAAAAACAATTTTCACATTAAATATGCAAACAAGCAATGGTAATAATGACATAAAATGACAGACAATTCTATCCACCATAAAAGATTTTTTTTTGGACTATTTCTGTTTCTTCTTCTTCAGAAGAAGTGAATATTCTGCCTACAAAAAGATCAGGAAATCTAATGAAATCCGTATGATCAACAAATTCATCCTAGCGCATATATAGTAAATATTCAAATATCTGTTGATAGTACAGGAGAAAAAAGCAATGTGCAATATTGAAAAAAAAAGGCTAGTGTTTACAGTGTAATTACGCCAGACAATCCGAATTTTACTAATTATCGTTATTTGCTGGTTATTCGATAGTAAGGACATGCTTTAAAGTACCGCACTGATTAAAAGATCACAAGTCTTTTAATCAGTGAGTTATGGTGAGTTTTAATTCTGATCTTTAAAATTTACAGAATCTCTAATGCCAAGCTTCATTAATTACAAGATCAAATTAAAACTGTAACTAACCATTTTTGGCTTAGGATTGTGAAAAATTTATGTATGTGCATATGTACACAAATACCGTAAGCGTTTATTCTTAAAGCATTCACTAAAATTGGATGCAAAATGATTATATTATACCTTTTTACGTAAAGTTCAATTAGTGTCTTTGAACATGGTACAAATTTGTGTTCTTCACCAAATTAGCTACGCCCAATAACTATATCGATATTGAAAACAAAGTGTAACGATATTCTGAACGTTTCTCTATTAGGGCTTGAGTAAAATTTTGAATTTGTTACACTATCTTGACCAGATATATGGCGTGGTGATTAAGATGTGATACATATTATACAATCATATATTTAACGTTGTCTAACGCTAAAATGTGACAATTTACTAAAGCTGATTTTTATGTGGGGAAGTGATACATATTATGTAACTTTTTATACATAATGTAACTTTTATACATAATGTAACACACATTATGTAATTAGAATGGTTGTAATTAGAAATGATTGTAATTATCGCGAGACTTGAGGTTAAATTAGTGTCCGGTTATCTCTAGCATCACAGCAACAACATGAGTAAATTGGAACAAGTACAAAATTAATAATCAAGATTTCATTGAACTTTTAATTATTGATACATTATTATCAAATGGTCTGATCATTTGATCGAAATTTAAAACCTCAAGATAGAATGTATCGGTATAAAATATACTAATTTACTGAAAACCCATCCTTTTTGATTCACAGGGTCCATTCTTTTTGATTTATAAAAAAAGGCCGTTTTTTTGATACTATCCCATATGATTTAACTCTTCTAATCCTAATAAAAAAAAGTGGGCATTTTTTTATGAATCAAAAAGAATGAACCCTGTGAATTAAAAAGGATGAAATGTCTAATTTACTGTTTAATTTTTTTCAGACAGAACTTTTTATGAAAGTATTTCATAAATTATGTAGTGAACGCCGATTTCCACCATTGGCCGTAATTTATCAAGACAATATTTTCGTTGTGTTTACGATAGTGATGCAAATCGAAATCGAATTAATCGATTAGTTGGTTAATTGATTGAAATTTTGAGACATCAACTAATCGATTAATCGACTAAATAATTAATTGATTAGTCGCAAAGAATCAATTGAAAAATCATTTATTTACTTATTGCAGTTTGCAAAATTATTTTAGACAAAATTTGCGTATCTATTATTTTATAAAAATCTTATTATTTTTATAGAAATAAAAGTTGCATATTCATTATTTTGTAATATATTTGCAGAAATAGGAGTTGTGCATTAAAATATTCAATCAAATTTTTACAAATAATAAATGCACAAATTTATTTAGCCTAAAAAAATCAAAAAAAAAAGTATTGAAAAAGCTGGAAATCAGTGATTATTTTTTTTTAATGATCAAATTTCGCAAATTACAATAATAAATGAGTTGTAACCAACTAAAAAAATAATGATGATTTTGATGATTTGTAATACTAGTTTATGTAACTAGCAGTTTTATGAAAAACCTAGTGGAATAGTTGGTTCTTTTACATATCAGATTTGCATATTTACAGATTAAATTAATAAATTAATATAGATAATTGATATTTATACTTTTTATTAAACTAAAAATGGTTTAAAATAAATATTATTATTAAGTAAACTTTAGTAGTCTTAAGCAAAGTTGTTTTTTATAATTTTCTAATTTCAATAATAGTAAAATTATTACAATTGATTTAAAAACTTTGGAGTCATTTATATTTAAATATTAAATTTAAATAAGAATTATTAATTTAATTTTAATAATTTCGCTATTATTAGAATCAGAAAAGTATAAAACAATTTTATTTATTATTACTAAAAAAATTTATTTATAACAATATTTATTTTTGAGTATTTTTTGTCATTTCTTCGAACCTATATTACTAACAACCTTATTTGCTGACACGATATATTACCGACAAACAATTTTTCTGATAGAAGTTTTCGCTGAATGTTTTTTCCAGATCAAATCAAATATTATTATTGCATATAGATGCAATTTATATGAGGTAAGGGCTCGTTATTTTGAAACACACATGTGCATTATTTTGAGTCTTATTTATGCACTAATAACTAGAAATTGAGTTGGAATTTGCTATCTTGGTGAATTCAAAAGATTTTTTAGGTTAAATACGGCAGGGTGATGAAATTCAAAATTGAAATCCCATTAATTCTAGTTAAACCATAAAAAATATGGATATAGTCCATAAATGTTCCTCATTATGGTGAAATGCCCCAAAATTTGAAAAATTTGACTACTAATATGTAAATATAGATAATCAACATTCCCAAAGTTATGATGCGTCATTTTAATAAATTCTTATGTTAATGAGATGCGTCAGGGTGGGAAGATGGGTTAGCCTGTAGGGAAAATGGGTTAGACTCGTTATTGGTACAGATTAGGGGTCAAAAAAACTTTTTGGGGGTTTAACATTCGATTGATTAATATATAATTTGGTAACCAAAAGGCTTAATTTCGCTAACGCTCCGTAATGTGTCCATTGGTCTGCCAACATTGTTTATTATATAATAGTCTTTAGATTTTATATATTAATTTTAAGTTAGTAAAACCAAATTACAAAGTCTTTAGTTTTCAACTATTGATATTTTTTTAATTCAGAAATACCACCTAACTTTTTACAATCTAATTTATCGACTCAAATGCAAAGTCGATTGCCTATAGTATATATAAAAAACATTCGAATTTCCCTGTATCATTTAAGTTGTTTGCTTTCTGGTTTTTTGAGATATCACGATTTTTCCTATATAGCTTGATCTACAAAAACTAAAAGTCACACAAATCAAATAAATAAATCTCAGATTATCGTTATCGTTATTACTGTTTTTTAACCAACTTTTTAATACCTTTTTAAATCATGGATCCTAGAACTATTGGAGTATTAGGTGGTGGTCAATTGGGTAGAATGTTAGTAGAAGCAGCTTCGCGGTTAAATATAAAAATCGTAATTCTTGATACACCAAGTAACGCACCGGCAAAGCAAATACAAGCCACCCAAACGCATATTCATGGAGACTTCAAAGATCCTTATAAAATCAGAGAACTTGCAAAAGTAGCTGATGTTTTAACAATAGAAATTGAACATGTAAATGCTGATATTTTGGAAACTCTGATGAATGAAAATTCTGTTTTAGTTCATCCTTCTCCTTCTACAATTAAACTCATTCAAAATAAATTCTCTCAAAAAACTCATTTATCCAAACACAACATTCCAGTTGTAGATTTTATTGATATCCCTACAAAAGATGATTTATTAATTGCAATCTTAAAATTAGGATATCCTTTAATGTTGAAATCTAAAACCCTCGCGTATGATGGTCGCGGTAACTACCTGATACGTTCTGAAGATGAAATATCAACTGCATTTGAATCTTTGGGAAATTTCAAAATACCATTATATGCTGAAAGATGGACTTCGTTTACTAAAGAGTTGGCTGTTATGGTTGTTAGAAAAGCTAATGGGGAAGTCAAAAGCTATCCTGTAGTTGAAACAGTACAAAAAGAAAATATCTGCCATTTGGTTATTGTACCGGCTCAAGTAAACGATTTGACCTTAGAAAATGCTAAAACTATAGCAGAAAAGGCTATATTAACTTTGGATGGCGCTGGAATTTTTGGCGTTGAAATGTTTTTAATGGATGATGGTATAATTTATTTTTTTTCTACACAAAGTTTTATTCTAATTGATGACAAAGGCCTTACGTTAAATATAACTTTGTTATAGGTCACATATTTGTGAATGAGATTGCACCACGTCCTCACAATTCAGGTCATTACACAATTGAAGCATGTGAAACTTCTCAATACGAAAATCATATACGTTGTATATTGGATCTTCCGTTAGGTAGCACTGCTTTAAAAGTACCTGCCGCTGCAATGATAAATGTCCTTGGAAAATCTAATGACTTACAAGAAACTTTACGCCCATGTACTGAGTCATTATCTATTCCCGGCTCTACTATTCATTTATATGGAAAACAGGATTGTAGAAAAGGTCGAAAAATGGGACATATCACCGTTGTATCTGATTCTATCTCTCAATTATATTTAAGAATTAAACCGATATTAGAAGCAATCAATGAAAATGAAAGTGATATTTTGACCACGATTGAATTCAAACCACTTGTTGGAATTATAATGGGTTCTGATTCGGATTTACCAGTTATGAAACCTTGTGCTGAAATATTAAAATCGTTTGATGTACCATTTGAGTTATCGATTGTTTCGGCACATAGGACACCAAATAGAATGTTTGAATATGCAAAAAATGCACATAAAAGAGGACTAAAGGTTATTATAGCTGGTGCTGGTGGTGCTGCCCATTTACCTGGAATGGTAGCTGCTTTGACCCCATTGCCAGTTATTGGTGTACCTGTTAAAGGCAAAACCTTGGATGGTTTGGATTCTTTATATAGTATCGTGCAAATGCCGGTAAGTCACTTTCTACTGGGAGGTTTGTTGAAAGAAATAAACTTTTTAATGGATATCTTAATTATTTAGAGAGGAATACCTGTAGCCACTGTAGCAATTAATAATTCAACAAATGCTGCCATCTTGGCAGTTAGGCAACTTGGGGCATTTATTCCTGGGTATTTGGAGAAAATGCAAGAATTTATGGAAAAACAGGAGAATGAAGTTTTGGCGAAAGTTGATAAGTTAGAAGAAGTTGGATGGGAGAGTTATTAATTATAAATTTGTTAATTATGATATTTTATTCTTTTATCAAATATAGACTACAATTACTAATTATTTTGTAGCCATAATAAATAAAATCATAATAAAATATTGGTTAAATAATTAGAATAAAACAAATATAACAAAATTCTGCTGTTTTAATGATTCTATTAAAAATTTTTAAAAATTTTTAAAAAAATTTAAAAACTTGACAATAGAAAGTTAGAGGACCATTCAAAGTTGCAGAATCAGGCGTGATTTGCAAATTTTCTTTTTAAAAAAATAAAAATTTTAATATGGATCAAAAGTTTTGTTAAAAAGTTTTTGATACTTTAAAAAAAAATTTGTAAAATTTTATTATATAAAACATTTTTATTCCAACTCTAATCTAACTTTAACCCTAATCTAAATTAAAAATTTATAAAATAAAAAGTGTAATCACATCACACTGATTATACCGACATCTCAAAAAAATGAAATATATTCAGATGTCGTTTTTAAGTATATAATTTTAAATTTAAAAAAATGTCGTTATAGTCAGATAGTATATTCAGATGTCGATATAACAAAAGTGAAATGTATATACTTTTTTTCTTAAATGGTCTTGTTTTCATTAACTCAATCAATATATTATATTAATAACTTGAATAAAAAATATATATATAATTATTATACTTAATAAAGCTTATTTAACTATTATAATCTGTTATAATAAATTATTTATCTAATTTTGAACTTCTAACTCTTTAAAAGTATTTATTATTACAGTAAGTAGTTGCTAATCTTGTTAAAACCTTTATTTTACAATAAGATATTATTTATTTAATAATATTTTTTATAAAAAAAATGAAAAACTAAAATTAAATATTAATATTAAAAAATCTATATTATAAATTTATAAAAGCTTATAACAATATTGTTAAAATTATAATTATTTCTTTTAATCTTTATTCAAAAATGATTAAAACAAACATATAAAACAAACACAAAAACTCTTATAGAACCTTGGCACATAGTCAAAGCGCTTGTTAAAAAGTGTTATAAGTATAAGGATTTTTAAAGAGTATTATTTTATTGAGTAATTCAAGAGGTAGTAAAAGATAAAAGTAATGCTTAATAGTTTTTTTATAATAAAATATATAAGAAATTAAAGTTTGATTTATTTATTTTTATTTTGGTATTAAGGTGACTCCTTTGGTCTTTTGATTTTATTAACACTTTTTGGATAATATAGTTTCTTAAAAACTATTACAGAAAGAGTGTACAACTGATTACATATATAGTTTTTCTATATTACCTATTTAAGAAGTCTATCCAAAGGTTCTTTACTAGCTGTTATACCTAATAGCTCTGTTTAGATATTTGATTTAAACTTTCTGAACCTATAACTCGTGTCAACTTCACTAAGTAATGCTCAGATTCTCATCTCAATTTTTGAACTAATTTATTCTTAAGATAAATCTTCTAAAGTCTTTTGTATTCTTATTTATAGTTAATCTGAACTTACTATAGCTAAACTAACACTTGCAGTTAGAGCTAACTATTAAATTGCTATACTCTTGTAAAGTTTATACAACCTTAATACCTTTTTTTACAACCTTACTAGTATCTTATTTATTCTTACAAATTCTTTTATACTACTAATTTAATAAGCTCTGCATAATGTAATTTTATGCTTAGATCAATCAGTAGTTAGATCAGTAAACTTCTTTTATCTAAAGGTTCTTGTTTATACAGGTTACTTGTTTCAGTTTTTTTTTCCAAATCAAGATTTTTACAAATAGTATCATCAAATATTATATTATTTCTTTACTTAGAATTTTTAAACAGGATTTCTTATAAAGTATATACTTTTTGAATTTATTTATATAACATTGCACATTTTTAAAATAAGTTTTGATATAATTAAAATTACAGAGTTACAATCCTAGATGCTTTGTTCAAGTTGTTAAAATAAGACTATTTTTTAAAATTCTGTTATTAGTAGGATTTGAACTCTGGACCTATTGTTTGAAAGATGATAACTCAACTACAACATTAGGATTATCATTATCTAAAATTAAAGTTTTATATAATTTTATATAGTTATTTAATATATTTATTATTATTTTTTTTATTTAATATAATTAATAAATTTAATATTTATATTTTATAATATATAATTTTCATTAATCAAACAAATTAGTTATAATTTTTTAATTTATTTTTTTTTTTAAATTAAAGTTTTTTTAAGTTTATTAAACACAAATACTTTTAAGAACATCTATATATAAAAGGTTACAACAAGTTATATGTGCACTTTTAATATCTAATTTAAGTAGTTTGCTTATATATTACTATATAAATTTTATATTAAATGTTATATTTGCAAGTTAATTACAGATTTTGTCTATTTAAACCTTCTGTATATATAATCTATCTTGTTTTATAATAACTTCAAGGTTACGTTCATTCAAAGTGCTTAAGATATTTAATACTCTTAGGATTACTTTATCCTAACAAAAAACTTACTAGAACCTTCTATGTCTTATATATAGCTAACTTTGTTTTATATACATAATATAGTCAAATTAACACTTATAATTACAGATATTAACTGTTAAACTGCTATATTATACTATTTTTACTCTTATAAAACTCTAGTATTTATTTTTATAACATACTACTTTGCTTAATTTTTCTGTACTTAGAATTAATAAAAGTTTTCAGACTACTAATTCAGATGGTCTAACATAATATATTTTTATTTTTTTTTAATAAATCTGATAGTTTAGTTGGTATATATATTTTTTTTATATATTTTTATTATTTGATTTATCTATTTATCTTTTTCAAAAAAATTTTTAAAGCTTTTATTAGTTAAATTATATTATTAAAAATTTATATTACCTTCTTATTTAAAAATTTTTAAGTAGACTACTAACTTTTCAATTTTTTAGTTTACTGCATTTAGTAGTTTTTTTTATAAATTTGCATTAAAGTTTTATATAATATTAGTTTTTAATATTCTTATATATATATATAATATTGCATTTTTTATAAATATTCTAAACGGAGGTGTGGTGACCTAGTGAAGTGGTCAGGTTGTCAACCCTCCAAGTGGTAGGTTGGGTGTTCAAATCCTATCAACAGTGAAAATTTGAATAATCACCTATGTAATATTCATATTATGACAACTGTTACTAATGATAGGGTTAGGATACCTGTAATAATGGTTGCACCAGCATGACTAGCAGATCATGGGGCATCTGTGCAATGTTGGAGTTACATGAAGAAATGCAAACTGACAAATCGGGTGGTGCAAACACTAAATAAGTCCTTGTGGCCATATAAATCTATTGAAATTGGGTAACAAGAAGTTCATTTGAGAAAACCTGAGTAGAGAGGTAGCTGGATCTTCAATGACCCTACTGTAAAGGCTAGCCTAGCGAAATAGATATCCAGGTCTAGTACCCAGTTCTAATAGCCAGATTGGCAAGAACCTCTGGATTAAAAGTCTCAGAGTTACCACCAACCAAGCCATCAGAATGAACCAGAGGAAAAGGATATCGGGTCAACCTGATATACTGATAGACTGGTCATAGTCCTATACGGGCTATCTGAATTGGAAGTCTAGTAAAAGGGCAGAGGAAAAGACAGAGGTATACTAAAATACTGGAGTTATGCTGTGAAGTAAATGCTAGGGTCTAAGTAAACTCTACAAGGACATAGCAGTTTAATGATTAACTCTGACCACAAGTATTGGTTCTGCTATAGTGATACCTAGGTCAGCTGTAAAAATAGGTACAAAAGGCTCTGAGGGGTTTACCTCAAGGATAAATTAGTTCTAAGGTTGAGAATGATGATCTGGTACATCTGAGATAACCAGTGATGTTAACATAGGTTACAGATTCAGAGGGTTTAAAGTGGAATATCCAAGCAGGGGTGTTAGGTATAGCAATTGGTAAGGAATCTTTGAGCAGACTTCTTAAATAGATAATATAGAAAAGTTACACATGTAGCCAATTGTATGCTCTCCTGTAGTAGTTCATTAAACCACAATACCAATAAGTGATTAATAAAAGTCAAAAGACCAAAGAGGTCACCTTAATACCAAAAAAAAAAAAATAATAAATATTCTAAACTCTTATTTAAGATAGTATAACTTAAAGTTACAAATATATTAATTCAACTATTGTAATTATCAAAAAATAATATATTATAATATAGACATAATTTTCAAATTTTATTATAAGTAAAATTTGAATACTAAATCTGTTACTTAAAGATTAACAATTTAACAACTACTCCAAGTTACTATACCTTTTGTTTTTTTAATTTATAAAATTTATAATTCAAAATTTTATATATAAAACATATAAAATTATAGATTTAACTTTAAAATTTATATAAATTTTTAAAATAATTTAAAATAATTTAAATTGTTTTTTTTCTTTTAAGCAGTTATACTAATACTTTATTAAGATTTTGAAATTATATTTACATTATATAAATATTTTTAACAACTAAGTTCAGTATCATCCAGTCATTCTAATAATATCTAAGTGTAATTTGTTACATTACTTTAAGCAAAAATAAGCTGCTTGTCTAACTACTTAAAGTTTATAATAAAAGGGTTTTCTTTCTTTCATAACAAGCTTTAAAACTGTTTTTTGTACTTCTTTTTTAAATTGTTTTCTTTTTTTTTTTGTTTTCTTTTTTCTTTCTTTTATTTTTTGCTAATTTGGTTTTTCTCTTTTTTGCTTAGTGTTTTTTTTTTTTTTTTTTATTTATTATTCTTATTTTTTTCTTCTATTTGTTAATTTTTTTGTATCAAATTCTCTATATTTGTTTGTAGAATATATTTTAGACTGTTCTTACTTTTATATTCATAAATGCTGTCTTTATTTTATACTTAGAAGCTTCTTCAATTAGTTCTATATTTCTTTTAAAATAAGGCCTTTTATTAGTGCCTCTCTTATTTTTACTTTCTTTGCTTTTGTTTTTCTAAAAAGCACTATATATAATATATATAGAGAAATTCAAACTTTTTTTTTCTCTTTTAGCCTCTTTTAGGCTGTTGTAATAGTTACTTTTTGGATTCTTTTCTAAAGATTTTTTTGTTTCTTATATACTAACAAATGTGTATATGTTTTTCTTATTTTATCTTGACATACTTAATATTCTATTGTTGTGTATACATCTGGTCTTTTTTTGTTAAATTTTTCTAAAGTTAAAAGTTTATTTATTATGCATTTTATAAATGCATTTCTTCTGGCACTACTTCTTTTTGTTATATAGTATACTTTTTTAGTTATCTTCAGTTTTTTCTAAAAGTATATTTAATCATAAATTATATCTTCTGTTTTTAGTTCTAAGTCTCTAATTGCTTTTGTTTCTTTCTAATTTGCTCTAATTTTGTATTTGTTATTAACTTGCAAAGCAATTTTGTTAGTATATTAATGCATTTGTTTTCCTACTTTAGGCAGTACTTATCTCTTTACAACTAACTTCTTTAGTCTGTATTATCTTTTTACTTGTTGCACCTTTTTTTATCAAGCTATTTTTACTGTAGCTTTTAATTTTAAAAAACTCTATATAAATATTTTTTGTTATAATAAGATCTCTGATTTTTATTATCTATATTGTATTCTTCTTTTTAAGAATCTTATTTTTGTCTACTTGTTTTAAATCTTTACTAATGTTTCTTATTACAGCATTGTTATCTATATATACTTTTATTTGCTTTTCTTTTGGTACTGTTAAAATTAATGCCTATATTGCTACTAACTTAGCTATTATTGATATCTGCTATCTTTTTAGACTTAGTGCTAACTTTTCTTTAGGCCTTCTTGTATTTTATTTATTTGAACTTATTCTATGTTTATATTATTTTTAATTGCTATATCTTTTTTAGTATTTAAATTTGCTGCTTCATCTGTATATATTTTATACTTATTCTTGTTTCTTTTTTTTTTAGTATTAAGGTGACCTCTTTGGTCTTTTGACTTTTATTAATCACTTATCGGTATTGTAGTTCAATGAACCACTACAGG